>MINK01023228.1:0-15182 GCA_001735545.1 Phormia regina
GTTTTGGGCACAGCCAAACGGCAATGTTGCGATTGAGAAATTAAACGACGGCATATTTTGAGTTGATCGGCTAGGTTTTTTGGTGGCAACAAATTTTTTTGGCGCGGCATTATTGCCAAATGCTAATAGATATTATTATAAAAGTGGCGTTGAACGCAAAATAAGAAAATAATCTCTAATGATATAATTTTAAATAAAAATATTGTTAAATTGTGTAAAAAATCTACATAAGTATGATAATTTATTATAGTGACGGTGAAAACATAGAAATATTTGCCTAAAATAATTCACAAAACAAAAGAATAAAAAAAACTTGCACACAACAGCCACGCTTTGCACTCATTAAAAACTAACAAATAACCACTTGTACAGCCATGGAAACTTTTGGAGGTGGTGCGGAAAGTCCAACAGAAAATTTTAGTCGCAGTAGCAGACGTATTAAAAACAATATTAACATCAATAATAAAAGTATTACAAGAAAATTAAATGAATCTAAAGACCTCGAATGTGTAAATAATACCAGTTTAGGACAAAGTGAATCGGAGACTTCTACAAACGATGAGATCGCAAAAAGTGCTGCCCTAGATAATAAATTTAATGCCAATACGACAAACCTAAATTCATCAACACCTAGAAGTAAGTTAAGAGATCTCAATCCATTTGATTTTTGTTTATTTCTAAAACTTCGTTTTATATATATACATATATATTTTTTTTTGACAATTTTATGTTTTCTTGCATATAATTTTGTTAGGAAAAAAAGACCCTCTAGCAAATCTTCATTCCAATCTGAGCCCAAAATATATTGGTTACACAACGCCACCAAATCAACTGAACAGCAGTAAAGAAGAAAGAACCCGAAGTTTGAGAAAACGCCATAATAATAGCATTCAAAACGCAGATATTTCTATAGATAAAGATAAAGAGGCTGATGTGTCTATAGAAACAACATTTACACCAAATAACGATTCAACGGTAGGCTTTGTACGACGCACACCAAGAAATAAAGATTCTCAGGTAACACCTGATAAAAGTACAAAAAGAAAAGATTTTGTTAGTCCCATAGATAAATTGTTAATAAAAAATGGTGCCGTAATGGAAAATAACAATTTGCCTTTAGAAGATAAAAATGAAGTTAAAACTAAAGATAAAGAAGGCCAACAAGAGCTCAACAACAAATCCAAAGAATTTGAGGTGGAAGAAATGGATGATTTAGGTATTAAAAGTCTTGAAAATGGTAATAATACAAATGATCACAGTAAAGAGGAGAAAATAAATGTGTTTATATCTAAAGAAAACTGTGATTATGAAATAAAAGGGGACGAAGAGAGTGAAGAAAATGTTTCCGTGTCTAGTGAAATTGCTCGACAATTAGAGGACGATGAAGAGGAAGCTGAAGGGAAATTTGAGTCCGATAAAGAGCCGGTTGCAGGTAAATCAAATTCAGAGATAAAGGAAAATGATGAGAAAAATGAACCCAACATAAATGAACTTCAATTGAGCAATGAAAACCAAGAAGATTTTGTAAAAAAAGAAACTAAAAATGTAGAAAGCTTGAAAATCAATGAAAGTTCAGATAATGAAGAAGAAGATATATCGGAGTCGCATACATCATTGACAAGGGAAGGAACTGAAGAGAAACTATTTCAAAAAGTGTTAGAAGGAAAAGAAATTCAAAATGCTTCAATTATGGATAAATCTAATTTGGAAAATATAAATCAATTTTCAATCTCGGATTCGCCCGGCAATGAGTCTGTTATAGAATCTCTCGAAACAGATGAGCAAAAGGGAAAAGCTGTTGTCAAAATTGAAGTGGAATCCTTGGAAACTGAAAGCACCAATGAGTTTACGGTGGATGCTACAACTTCAGCTAATTCCCCTTCAGCTGTTAGTATGGATAGTGCTAAGGGTTCTTCGGTAGTCACTGAAGGATCTTGGATGTCTTTCTCTACTGGCGATTTGTTTTGGGGTCAAATATACAACTATTGCTATTGGCCTTGTATGGTTTGCCCAGATCCCGATGGCAAAACTATAACCACCGAGGAAGTTAGTCGTTCTGGCGATCAAAGTGTTCTAGTACATGTTCGCTTTTTTGCCGACAATGGCCGTCGTAATTGGGTTAAACGGGAAAATCTTTTAGCCTATACTGGCATAGAAAATTATCAGGAACGTATCGATGAAGTGCGTGAAAAATATGGCGCAAAAAGTGCAAAATACAGACTGTATGTGCCTGCAAAACGAAAGGAACAAGTTTGGTATGAGGCGGTTAATGAAGCTAATATTGTAGCCGAGGTAGCCTATCCCGATAGACTGGAAAAATTTTATGAAATTTTTGAAAAATCAAAGTGAGTATATTTTTTATTTTATTTTTACTTTAAAATGAGATGCAGGGTCAAACATTTCAGAAAGAAAAGCATAATTATATTAAGAAAAAATAAAACGGGAAAAACCAATCGCTAAAATAAAAAATTCTAAAATTTAAAAGCGGGAAAAATAGCGAATCAAAAACAAGCACCAATAAGTAGAAAAATATATAAATAATCGTAAAATATCGCCAAAATAAAAAAGCTAAAACTAAAAAAAACAACTACAAAACATCAAAACGTAAAAAATCGCTAAAATAAAAAAATTGCTAAAAATGCCAAAAAATCTAAAAAAAGAGAAAAAAATTTAATTAAATCCCAAATTAAAATATAAATTTAAAGTTTCTATTAACGTGTTGTGTATGTGTTTAATTAACGTGAATCACAGTAGTATTTTTCTATATTTCTCTCGCAGGTATAACATAGTAATAGATATAGGCTGGTATTTATTTTTAATTTTAATTATATTTTACAGAGCCTTTCATAAACTTGAAAAACAACGTCGAAAATCTATGTATATATCAGTAAATCGTGGATCTACCTCTGATATTGATAGTTTTTATGGTTCAAATGATAATATCAATAGTTTATCTGTACCAGCAACGATAAAACAGAAGCGTGAACGTTCCATATCACCCTATAGTCCAGCTTATTCACCCATTAAACCAGTGGCTGCAAAGCGACGAAAATTGAGTGGTGAACAGGTATTGTCCACAGGAACAACTAATGAAGCTCTTAGTGCCAATAAATCTGAGGAAAATCAGAACAACACAACAGATCTGAATTTAAGTCAAACAAATTCTGTTGCATCTACCAGTTCGAATCCAAATTCTCTAAATGATTTTGATATTTTTAATGGTTTAGAATTCAGAAGATTTTATGCAGTCATGAAAAATTATGTTATGGAACAAAATGATAATGAGAAATTAGAAAAGAGTCTCGTAGTGGCAGTACGTAATATTTGGGCGCTTAAGCAATTAAGCCGCCGCCAAATGGAGCGTAAAGTGCGGGATTCAATAAATGAAAATATGACGTCTGCATTAGCGGTAGCTGGTAACGCAGGGCCAACTGGCGAAGAATCTATTAAACGTTTGTCATCACGCTTGAAAACTCTAATGGTAAGAAAATCTTTAATGGCTAAACAAACTCCTGAGTCTACGCCCGAACGGTCTATGACACCCAAACCGCCACCAACAAAAGAGGCGACCGCTATCAAAAAACCCTTAAATCGTCCCATTTTAGAGGTTATCGACGATATATTCGAACTGGATAGTAAATATCTTTTTAAAGGCATGAATCGTGATCCGGTGTGTAAATATTGTTTCAAACCAGGTGGCAATCTTAGAAGATGTGCTAAAAATTGCAGTTATTGGTTACATAGCGATTGTATTAATAAAGATTTCAGTCAAAGTAACAAAATTCGACGAGGTCCAAAAGTGCTTAATGGCACAAAAGCCAACAATACCGAAACATTAAATGGTAGCCATAGCTCTTCAATTACAAGTCTGAATGAAGTAGGTACTGTTGCTCACGTGACTGGAGATACAGAAATACCAGTGACGGAAGTCATTTGTAAAGAATGTGCAAATAATGAACCGACAAAATGCATGGTTTGTAAATGTACCGAATCACAAAAAGTCGACGATCCTTTGGTCAAATGTAGCATGGCGCAATGTGATCGTGCATTTCATCCAGCTTGCTGTAAATATTGGCCACAAGCCAAAATCACAATATCAAAAAATCACATAGAATCATTTCGTTGTCCCTCCCACGTTTGTCACACTTGTGTTTCCGATGATCCTAAGGGCAAATTTCAGCATTTGAGCAATTCTAAACTGACTAAATGTGTCCAATGCCCTGCTACATTTCATACAGACTCGACTTGTATACCCGCCGGTTCACAGATACTGACGTCAGCCCATATCATTTGCCCGCGTCATTCGAGCACAAAACACGATATGACGGTCAATGTAAATTGGTGTTTTATTTGTGTGGGTGGTGGCCAAGTAATGTGCTGTGAAACCTGTCCCACTGCGGTACATGCTCAATGCCTAAAAATTCCTATTGCTGCCAATGAGGGCTACATATGTGAGGAGTGTGAATCGGGGCGTATGCCTCTTTATGGAGAAATGGTATGGGCCAAATTTAATAATTTCCGCTGGTGGCCAGCCATTATATTGCCTCCCACTGAAATACCGAAAAATATTGCACGTAAAAATCACAATCCCTCGGATTTTGTGGTGAGATTTTTTGGAACTCATGATCACGGTTGGATTTCAAGACGTCGTGTATATTTATATTTAGAAGGTGACAGTTCAGAACCTCCAAGATCTAAGTCAAGTAAGAATTTTTAGAAATATATCCTCTATGTATTTATATATTTTTATAATTAAAATTACCTTATTTTAGGTTTGGATGTAAGCTATAATAAAGGCGTCGAGGAGGCCAAAGAAGTTTACGAAATTATCAAAGTGAAAAAACTTCAACAACGCAATTCGAATGAGAATAAAGAGAAATTACATCCTCAACCTTATGTACGTATTAAGGCCAATCGTCCTGTGCCGCCAGTCAAACTACACGTTGACATTGAAAGTGTTAGCAAGTGTGAGTGCGATCCTCGTGAAGAGAATCCCTGTGGTCCCGATACAAATTGTTTAAATCGTGTGCTATATCACGAATGCAACCCAAAACTCTGCCCAGCCGGTGAACGTTGCCAAAATCAAATGTTTGAATCACGTAAATCACCGCGTTTAGATGTGGTGTATATGAAGGAGAGAGGTTTCGGTTTGGTCTGTCGAGAACCCATTAAAGCGGGTTCTTTTATAATCGAATATGTGGGTGAGATTATAAATGATGATGAGTTTCAGGCACGTATGAGACAAAAATCGCAGGATCGTGATGAAAATTTCTATTTTTTATCAGTGGAAAAGGATTATATAATCGATGCTGGTCCCAAGGGTAATTTGGCTAGATTTATGAATCATTCTTGTGATCCTAATTGTGAGACCCAAAAGTGGTCCGTCAATTCTTTAAATCGTGTGGGTCTCTTTGCCATTAAAGATATACCAGAGGTAGGTGACAATTATCTAGAATTTTGCTTCGAATGTGTTTTTAATATTGCAATTAAATTGTTTATTGCTTTTTAGAATACTGAATTAACATTCAATTATCATTGGGATGATTTGTTGGGCAATGAAAAGAAAACATGTTTTTGTGGAGCCAAAAAGTGCGCTGGGCAAATTGGAGCCAAAATTAAGGATTTAGAAACTGTTAAAGTAAGAATGATTTAAAATTATAACAATATATAATAGAGTTGGTCATAATCGTTAGTTTTGCTGTTTCGTTCATATCGTTCCAAATTGTAAAATCATAAATAAAGAACGAATCAACATTGTTCATTTTACTGATTCGTTCAATTGAATCGATTCGTTCATGAACGGCACAACTCTAATATATAACTATATTTTTTTTAACAAATTTGAAAAATTTCTTTTAAAGGAACCTACTTCCACCAATGGAACCGGTAAAAATAAAACAAAAACAAAATCTAAACCGGTTAAAAGGCTACTAAATGGGGCACTTAAAAATAAACTGACATCAAAACTTAAATTCAGTACAAAACCTAAAATAAGAACTAAAAAAGTGGCAGCAGCTGCTGCAGCCTCTGTTTTACTTGAAGATGATGACAAGAGTACAAAAACAGCAAAAAGCGAGGATGAAACTGAGGAACATAAAGAATCAGAGAAGGCCTCTACCAGCAGGCGTTTAGAATCACCCGATTTATTTTGTTAACAAGCATTTAATACATTTTTTAAACTGTAAATGATGATAAATAGTTTTATTTATATATACAAATGTATTTTTATATTTCAATTATTTTTTTATTTTATTTAAATTTCATTTAAAACTAAAACTGCACGCATATTTTGTTTATATCTCTTCTGAGGAATTTTGTTTAAAAATATATATTAAATTATACTCGTAATTAAGCGCAGCTCATTGTTATTAAATGCCAGATTATGTTAAATTCTTTATATTCCTGTTACAGTCGAAAGTTAGTTTTATGTTTTTGTTTTACCTCTCTTTTCAATGATTTAGTTATAGAACCAACATGATTAAGATAATGTGAACATATATAATTTAAACTTTATCTAGTTGAAGTAAGTAACAATATGTTTATTATTTATATACCATATATACTATATGAATCTACTTATAGAATTGTTTGCAAATTAGCATTTCATTATCATAGTTGTTATATTAAAAAAATTAAAAAATACGAACAATTTTCCTTCGTTTTAATGTGTATCTTTCCCTCTTAACTTTTTCTCTTCTCCATATTATTATTTTTTGTTTCAATAAGTCTACAGAAGTAAAATAAGTAAAACACGAATATATTTTTTCCAAAAATACAAATAACATTTTTCGTTTTCTTTTCAATGTTAAAATCATACAAATATCGCTTAAATATAAAATTAATATAGTTGACAATTTAAATAATCTCTCTAGGCGATTGTTTTACCTCTATTCATTTCTAATACTAAAATGTATTTGAAATATTTTAATAGCATATTCATTCTTACCTCTTTTAAATTTATTTTTGATTTTACTGACTTTTTTTAGATTTGTCTTCAAGTTGTAGCAAAAAATTTTCGTTTGAGCCTTTTTTCTTCTCTGGCGTCTTTTATTTTTGAATTTTTTCCGTTTTGGCGATGTTCTTTTACTTCAATTTTTGTTTTATTTTATGAAAGGGCAATAATTTGGGGTTGCTCCTTCGTCGACGCTTATAAAACACACTGAGCGGATAAATGTGTTTGCCTATTAATTGTAAAGATAGATTAAAAGATGTTCATATATTCAAAATAGTTTCGAAATTGTTTTTTTTATTCATATATTTTATACAAAATATCTAAGTTGTGGAGTATTTCTTTACTTAAATCTTTATAAGATTTATTATACATAAATCTGTATAAAAAAAGCATTTCAGTCAGAAAAATTTCATTATTTTTGGACTAAGAAAAAAATATTTATAAATATACAAAATTCCCAGTATAAATGTTCTGGATATTGAATTATTTTGGTCATAAATTATTTCTTTTCTTTTTTAGAATAAATTGAACTTTGGCATTTATAATTATATAATTCCTAAATAAACAGCTTAAATTATGTATTATAAAAGTAATAATGAGTGAAAGTATAAATGAATATTTATATGTATGTAAAGGAGGAAAGAGAAAAAAAAAAAAACAAAATTAAAGTGAAATGCAATGAAAAATAAAAAAGAAACAATTTACACTGTGGTTTTAGATGCCTCTTTAAAAAATGAAATTAATGATAAAGTAAATCATTTTAAAAGAAAATCATTAGTAACGACTTAAAAGTAACCATTATTGTATAGTGGCACAATGTTTGTTAGACGTTGTATAATATTTTTCAAAGAGTCACGTGATGTTTCATACAGCGTACCCAGGGCCAATAGACGTAAACCACATTGATTGCTTATCTCAATCACATACCACTTTTCGAGAACTTTTAAGCAATTCCTTACAGAATCGGTTGATATGCTTTCAGCTGGAATGTAGTAGAAAAAAATATTTTTTTCTTTTAATAATTTGAAATATAAATAAAAATAACAACTTACCATAAGGACATTTATGTGTGTTAACTTTGTTGGTTATTTCTTTCATAACAAATTTTATAAAATCTGTTTCTAGCATTGAGTTTTTGTACAGTATAAATAAGGATTCAGCCACACAAAGATATGTTTGAGCAAAAGGAGCTAAAACTTCACATATAGCCTTTTGATGAACTATTGTATCGTTATTTAAAAATAGATCAGGTTCCTCTGGTTCCATATTATCGTAATCGTTTACTATGTTATTGCCTTCGTCATCATAATCATCATCGTCCATGTCATTACTTTCAATATAGGTGGCAATGGCACGAGCCATTCGTCGTGTTTCCATAGTACCTTCAATTTGTTCATCTATCTAAAAGGCGAAACAAAAAGTTAGGTATACTATACCTCAAATTATATAAATTGTGTATGTCATTTTGTGCATAACATTTGTCAAGACTATGCATAATTTGGGTCCTAATAGAATGGAGTAAGATTTTGGATTAATGTTTAGGTCTGTTCTGAAAATCATATCACAGCAATATGATTTCATTTCTCAGAGAATGTGTTTGGAGAGACGTTTGAATTGGAGTAATTAATATGAGTGAAATTGATTTTTATAGTTTTTATTTAATATTTGAAATATCCTTATTCATGAATAAATCTTTGTAATATACATATATTTATTGGCCTATGAAGGCTTTTTTTATATTACTGTGAATTGAAATAAAGAAATATATTTTTTTTTGAAATCAGGAGAGTTGTAAACGGTCACAAAAGTTTCTGACATTACAAATCACTTGGTTAGTTTTTTTGTAAGAATTTGCTTATTTATATTTAAAAGATAAACAGCCGTATTTAAATATAAATGATACGGTATTATTCGAACAGTTAATCGACTAAAATTAATCGGATAACCAAATGGCGGTTAATCGACCTTAGTGTTTAATAAAAAATTAAAATATGTTCAAAAAATTAAATTTAAAAAAGGCATTCAAAAAAATCAAATTTTTTTAACAAATTAAAATTTTAATACAATTGCATATCAACAACTTATTTGAATTTAAAACCTTCAAAAACGATGTTTATTAAGTTTTTAAGGAACTGCTTTTGACTTTGATATAACTTGCATATGAGACCAAGTGTCTATCTATCTATCTATCTATCTATCTATCTATCTATCTATCTATCTATCTATCATCTAGTGGTCCATAAATAACCATAGTATTGGTCCACAATTCCAGAGATGAAGAAAAAAGACTCCTCCCGCACTTTTGATGCACACAATGGAGTTGGGTATTTATTGTCCAGCTTGATTTTTTTTCTGAATTTAAAAAAAGTGAAACCCGGTTTTCAAAATATCAACTATTATAATATATACACTTTGTAAAAATAGTTTTGAATTTTTATTTTTTTTTTAGGAAAAATCGTCAAAATAGGGGTAAAAATAAACAACATGCTATTTTTAGACCCAAAAATCGTCAAATCTGGCAACAGTGGTGTCTATATATTCTCATATGTGTATATAAAACTTTCCCATTCAATGTTTTATTTTTAAAGCAAACTGGACAATTTGTAATGTAATAAATGTTGTTATTAAAAGTTATAGGTAAACAAAATAGAAAAAACTGCGATACTTTGAATGCTTTCTTTATTTCATGCATTATAAAAAACGAATTAAAAATAAAAACGATTATATTTGCGTTTTTAAGTCAATTTAATTTTACTGTTCTTTTATTTTGGTTATTTAACTGTTACGACAGTCGTTAAACGTATTTTTTGTTAGATTAGCAATTTTTTTTTTTTAATATTTTTATACAATTATTCATTTTAATGCCTTCAAACTTTTTTATTTCAATTGTATAGGATTAGCGTAGCAGAGCTTGACGCGAAAAACAATTTTGAATATAACCCCTTGATTTTATATTAGTTATTAAACTGGGGTTTTATAAATTTAAAACAATATAAAAATTAACCTTATGAATCAAAAATAAAGAACATATCAATATCGTTCATTTTACTAATTCGTTCATGAACGACACATCTCTAGCATTTTGGCATAACTCATTTTCCATACAAAGGAATTATGACATGAACCATGATCACAAATCTGTTGTAAAAAAAAATAAAATATATAATATATTTCGACATAGAATTCATCCTTTAATATGCTTTTCTACTACAACATAGAGTAGTCTGGCGGTGGTTTCACTATCCTAATCAGCATTCCATTCAACTACAACTGGCAGGCGTGGATCCACGGGGAGGAAAAAAGGAAATTTCCCTCCTCAAAATGAAAATGCTTAATGTAAAATATTTTAAGGAAATAGTTGAGAATATCTTTCTGTAATGACGCAACTTAATTAATCTGGGTTTATTGATTAATAATTAAAAAAATTTATTAAAACTCTCCTCGAATAGATAATGAAATATACTCTTAGAATTACTTGTTCGTCAAAAGTTCTTTTTAATTCCGATTAAGTCTGTTGGTTAAATTATATGTATACAAATTTTATGGTGTTCCAAAGATTGTTGAAATAATTTCTTACGAAAATTTTAACTTACCTGTGCTGGTTTAATCAAATTTTGCATTAATAATTCATCTAAGGCCAATTCGAGCATGTTTTCCAAATTTTGTGTAGGTTTATTCAATATATATTCATAACGATAAACTTCACAATTTTCTAAAGCAGTTTCTATCAATTTTTTACGAGATACACCAGGTCCATTCTAAAAACAAAAGAAACTTTACTTTCCAAAAACTACAACTTTAAATTTCTTATGCCTATACCTTATTTAATTGCTCCTTGAATTGTGATTTTTTGGGCAATAAAGCATGGAACGTAGTCAACACAATCGATTGTAGGGCAAAGTGTGGCGTTAGCATATTCGAGTAATAGGCCAATTCTATCCAACTTTCTATAGTACCCTTTGGACGTACGATCACTTCACCAATATCATTTTTAAATCTTTGCACTAGTTGGTCACCTAATAAATCGGTGGCATAATTAATAATATGTAAAGAGTCACCTGAGAAACCGATATCTTTGCGCCCCTTTAAAGTGCTACGTAAATCATCTAAACCTTTAGCAATTTCGTGTGGTGTAGCCCCGTTACGGTAGCGTGTTAATAATAAAAATGATAAAGCATTAGTAGACATTACTGAGGTAGCGGCAGCACAATCGAAAACGACTTGTCGTGAAATACTGTCAATAAGGTTGCGATGTTCTTCACACACGACATCGGTACCGTAAAGTGAAGAGGTAGATTGGTTATGTTGTAGGGTACGAGCGGAAGGTTTGTAAATCTTTAAGGTACCATCTTCTTTGGCGATTTTATTATAGGATTGTACTAGCTCTTTGATGGAGTAGGGTTCATTGAAATCGATGCGCATTAGACCGTATTTGGAGTTTAGGGCCTGAAATTGCAAATCATAAGATATTTCAATCAGCTCATATAAAAGTTATTATAACTTAAAACATATTATTAATGGAATTTATTAAAAACAAAACTTACTTTCCATATGCCCGATATGGCGTTACCAAATGACTCCGGTACTTTCTTTTCACCTTTTTGTTCGCGCACAAAATTACCATCTACAATCTTCTCGTAATTCACTGACACCGGCACCAGCAGTGCATCTGGAATACTACGATCCATAAAAGCATTTACAATTACTGATAATATGCCACCCTTGGGCATACATGGTTTACCCGTACGAGTACGTCCACCCTCAATAAAGAACTCCACATTATGTCCCATTTTTAAAGCATGTTGTAAATAAAGATGTAAAATTGCACGATACAATATATCTTTTTTGCCTACCACTGGATCAATTTTGCGTTTAATGAAAAAAGCTCCCAGACCACGCAACAATTCACCAAAAACGGGAATTTGTAAATTATTACCAGCGGCTACTAGTGGACTGCGTATGTCATTGTTAGTTAAGATAAAAGTGACCATAATATAATCTAAATGACTACGATGTAAAGGCAAAAATATTAGAGGTATGCCTGGAGCTTTTTCGGAGGCAGCTTTTAACATTTCAATTTGTTGTGTATGAGTCACTACACCGGAAAGAAAACAAGGCAAGAGTTTGTAAAGTAACCATGACGTAAAAGCCAACAAAAAATTATTAAGAGTTGAACGCATATCCTTCAATATTGTTATGGCTCTTCGTTCCTGACGTTTTATGATATCTTGGTAGTCTTGACTATCATCATGATCGGTTTTCTTAGTGCTATTCGATTTCTTATTATCATTGAGATCTTCATTTTCCGAACATTCTTTTTGTAATTGTTGTTCACGTAAAATTTGTTCAGCTGCCTGTTTAATAGCTCTTTGTAGTATAGGATCTTTTTGTACTAATGACGAAACCTTTAAATGTAAACAAAAAAACCATAAATAAGGTTTAAAATATATAAAATAATTGAAACATGTGTAAAAAAGTTAATCTACCTGTGGATATTGAAATTTTTTACTGCGCTTAGCTTGAGCTACATATGGGAAATAGACACCCCAATCAAAGATTGAATTGTATGGTTTCCGTCCGGAATGCGGCGTCAACTGTAGCATATTTTGTGTACCAATACCATGTGCCAATACATTTTCCCTCTTTGGTTCCTAAAATAAAACAACAAAAATTAATAACCGCATTTAGTATGTGATGTAATCATGTATATGTGCATTTTTATACATATATGTACATATGTATTTTAAAAACACAAGTCAAGTGTTCTTAGTAATGTCATAAGAAGACACAATTATGTATATATTTAACTTTTTTATAAATAAACTTAAGTACATATACATATATGTATAGCGAAATATTCTTTCAATATTACAAACGGATCCACACACCTCGAACCATCCACGAGTACGTATTACTTGTTCGAGCATAGTTTTACTATTATTTTTTTTCGCTATTTAATTATAATGCAACTACTTTTAATCCAAATTGTTAATTTTTTAAATTAAATTTCCAGCAAAAAGGTTTACATTTCAACTAATTGTCTACTAAAAAAAAGGAATGCAACGATAAAGAAAACGTGCAAAATTTACCGCAAATTGCAAAATCAAAACAAAAATAAATAATAAAAAAAATGAAGAGTGCGTTGCCAGATGTGAAAAGTGATTCTGATAAGAAGTGGTAACAATAACAAAGAAACCCAATGGTAAATTTTGTCCAAAATAACGTGCATATCTTACGTATGTATGTATAACATCGGTTCCTAAATACGACTCACAAAGAGTCCTTAAATAATTCTAAATTAATATTAATCTGTTCAGTAGCCACACTAGTTACATGTAATGCAAAGAAAAGTTAAATGTTGACACATGTTGTTCGGTAAATATATGTCCTTATCAAGTTTTTGCTAGGATAGTTTGAGAAGTTTGAAAGCTCAAACTATACCAGCGTTAGATTTGATGGTATGAAACAAATTTGTTATTTCAAAATCGCGGTGGGTCGCGGTTTTTTAATATATGTTAAGAAAAAAAGTAATAGCACTGGTCGACAAGAAAAAATCCTCTAACAAAGACGAATAGTTTAAATTGACTCATTTTGATGTACTAAGCACGAATCTGCTTTCAGTTTTTTTCCATCAGGTCTGGATTTTTTATGGGCGTGTCTAATATTTCGCCAATAGTAAGTATTTCCTCATAACTCAAGAATGGTGTGTACGATTGACATAAGTGATAAACCAAAAGATGCGTACTAAAAATATCTTCAAATCACTCAAACTTAATTTTTTTATGTGTTCAATAGGCGAACTACATTGATTTTGATAAATGATACACCAGAAGATGCATACGAAAATTTTTTAAGGTTTTATTTGTTCAAGAATTTCAGAGTGGATCAAAATTTTCACCATTACAAAGAAAAAATTATTTTGCTCGGTACTAATTACCGAAAAAAATGGGAAATATTAACTGGACAAACAATTATGTTAATTCAAGATGCTATATATTGGAGTTTAATTTATCTTAATAGGATCAACCGTTCTCGAGTTATACAAGTGTGACTGCCTAAATACGGGGTCATAGTAGTCATGCCTATAAAAAAATACATACGTGATAGAAAAAAGTAAAAGTTGGTCCTTATTTAGCACGTTAAATTCCATTTTTTTTCTTTTTTTTTTTGACGCTAGTGTATTTCCACTTAACTGTAGGTACTTATGCATGGGTATCCTAACTTAGCTATGAATGTAATCAAGATTTGTGATTCAATTTTCATGATACGTGGTTTTATTTACTTGTAGTTTCGCCAACTTTGAGATAAAGATGATAAACTATCATTTTTGATGTTTTAACTTTTAAAAAGAAGTTTTAGTAAACTAAGAAGTAAGAAATTTTGAATTTAGCATGAAAAAAATTTCCGAACACGTATCGAAATATCTCCTAAACTATTAACCGGATAAAAATATTAGTAAAACGACTTAAAGCTAATTTTATTCCATTGCATACCGTTCCTTTTTTTGAAGATGTGCCAAAAAATTTTTTGCCGACCAGTGTAATCAATCTTTTTAGTTTTAAAAACTGGAGAACTAATAAAAATGTCTAGTCATATTTGGAAATATTTTTTTGTTTATAAGTAAAAAAGTGGAAGTATTTCTTTAATTACGACTTAAGATTATCAGTAGCATAATTTTTTAAAAGTTTTAAATAACATTAATTGGGTACAAAACATAATGAAAATAAATAAATAATATTGTCAAAAACAAACATGTGATTTTTGTTTCGAGCTTGTTTTTTTAAAAATAAATTCTTTAGAATATTAAAAAAACACATTTATTTTAAATCCTAACTAAAATATTTTAATTTTGGTAAAAGTAACTAAAGAAATTAATAGAAATTAGAATTTTGAAAAAAAGAAAAACGTTATTAATATTGCATCCCCTAACCATACAAAGATACTTGTTCTCTTTGTTATTAAGGGTATACATTTTTATAGTAACTAATTATTACAAAATAAACATAACTTTATTAAGAAACGAGAGATTCTTAATAAAGAGAGAGATACCCTACACCATTGTCTATGTGTACCAAAATTCGGGAAGGAGCCAATTCATTAAAATATTTCAATTTTTAAGGTATGTTTGAGTGTTAAAACTGTATTCAGGGAGAACATTTGTATGGGGGCTAGCTAGGTGAAATAATGGGCCGATCATGACCAAAATCAGTAGGCTTCGTCCTTGTGCCAA
>MINK01023254.1:213-13867 GCA_001735545.1 Phormia regina
AGTATGTTTTTATTTTCCACTTAATACAAGTATAGGTCCATAATTGGATCCTTCCCGAATTTTGGTACACATAGACAATGGTGTAGGGTATCATATGGTCGGTCTTGACCGACTATATACTTTCTTCTCTCGTTTATTGTTAATAACTGTCTGATTTTAATTGGATGTCATTTAAAAGCATAAATTACTCTTTAATAATACATATTAATACATATTCAAAAAAGCTTATTTATTTGAGTGGTTCCAAAATCATAAAATTTTCATTCAAGATAATTATTACCAATTTATTTGTTTAATCTAGGTGAATTAATATCAATTTTACCTTAAACTATAGTTTTGAAGCATTAAAAAATAAATATTAAATAAATTACTACCAAATTTCGATTGAAATATCACTATTCAGTACAGGTTTTCTAAAATAAAATGCTATTTTTAAATCCGTTTACTGTTAAAATGAACATTTTGAAAAAAACCGACAGCCCATTGACTGGAAATACTGGTTGAAAAACAGTATCGATCACCCTAGTATTTATAGAAAATATATTTTAAATGAATACATTAATTGTAATATATCTTATGTTTTGTTGTGTGTATTAAAATATAAAACGCTTAAATGATTTTTCATTGTAAACATATGAAAAATGTTTACATTTATTATGTTAAATTCAAAATTTAAACATTTAAATTGTCTCACTACATTTTGTGTTGAACGTGTTGCATGGTACTTTAATATGACGTTTAAATGTCATGCAAAATTAAAATTTTTAAATAAATATCCCGTCGGTATTTTCTTTACATCATCTCTTCATTTAAATCTTTGAAAATAGAAATTGTATCAGACAAGTAGAGGCATTATTCTGATTGAAATATATGCGCTTAGATGATCCCTCTCTTACATAGAGTACGTTTAGTTTCAAAATATTTATTTTCAATTCAGCACAGATCCTTTGACATTTGATATGCTTGTTAAAATAGTATCTATTTGAGGATGTACATAAATAAGTACATTCTGTAATGTGATGTTTTGTTTTTTAAGATTGAACTATTTAAGTTGCAATTTATGAGTTTTCTTTACAACTTAATGTTAAGTGTAATGGCGATACGTACTTGTTAAAGAAGTATTTTTTTGTCTTCCTTTTGTTATATAATTTATGTTTATTACTGCTTATTTAATGGACCATTGGGATTTATTTTAACTAACAGCTGTTGATAGATTTCCTGTTAAAACAATTCGTTGTTATGGGTAAATTACAAATTGGAAGTTTTTCCTTTTTTTCCTAAAAACTATAAAGTGTTGCTGGCAGTTTCCGAATTCTAATTCTTGTTTTAAGTCGTCCATATTTCCCTTTTTGTATTAAAGTACGTAATAACTTTGTTTTAGATTTTAGATCTTAATATTGAACTCAAATTACAAAATTCCCTGTTGTGTGATAAACTAATTTGTAGGGAAGAGCTATAATAGAGAAGATTATTTTTCAAAACTTAGATGAAAAAGTTTTTTATTTTTTTTTTTCAAGGTAGTAGAGGTTTTGTAGAAATGTTTGTGTATGTTTAAAAATTACGAATTTTAAACTGCTCTCAAAGTTCACTAATTACTTATAGATTTGAACCAAAATGAAGGCAATTTAAAAACCACTTCCTAAGTATGATCTTATTTTGAAACAAATCTAAGTGAATTTCTTTTTATAAAAATTATTCCTCAAAAATTATTTATTTTTTCCTTGTCCCCTAAGAACCTAATTCTTTTAAAATTTTGTATTTGTAACATTGAATTTAAAATCTTGTTGTCTTTTAAAATGTTTTTAAAAAAAGAGAAAAATACTAATGAGAATCCATTAATATTAAATACATGCTGTCATGTCATATAGAAATTTTCATAAAAAAACTGCAGTCAAGTACATGACACAACCCTTTAAGAACAAAAATATAAAAAAAAAAAATTAAATAAAACACTAAAAGTAATAATGTAAACTTTGTATGTATGTATATATACAACTTGTGTGTCTATCTGTTAAGAGAGGGGGTGTAAATAATACACATTAACAAACAAACATGAAAACAAATTGTATTTTATACACTGTCAACAAGATCAAAGTAAAGTATATTTTCATAAATTCATAATATGTATAATAAATACTACTTGTATTATATTGATAGTAATAAAAAATAGACCTTTAAATTTAATAATTTTATGAAATATTTTTTTAAAATATATACAATAATAAGACTTAACATCAACATCCTTTAAGTAAATTATTTTAATTTTCCTACATTTTGTTTAAATTTAGGACAGTGGGCATTTTGATTAGAAAATATATTTTCACCATTATTTTATTTAAATTTGTTTGTCTTAATACATGTTTTTTTTTTATACTGTGAAAATTTGTAAATAATTAATTATTTTTTTTTTTAAATTAAAAAATTCTAAAAGCGCAAAAAATATCAACAAATAATTATATAAATTAAATATTTTCATAATAATCCTCAGTTCTGGTCATTTAAAATTTTATTGAGATATCTATAATGGATCTCACATCTGATTTTGTCCAAAAACATATCAAGAAAATTTTCTTAAAGTATTTCTTACATTACCTTTTAATATGTTCATCAGTTATAGAGATATTAAGTCCGTTTTCTGAAAAATTAAAGTTTAAATTTGGGATAATAAAAAATTATAAATATTCGAAAATATCAGGGTAGTAAAGTTTTGATGACAACATTTTTTGGTTTTTAAAATTTTTCAGTTTTTTGGGCGTGGTCTATCGGCTCCTCAACTGGATACAAAAGTTTGGATAGGTATCGATACTTATTGTAATTGTGCGTATTTTGCGCTATATATATTTGATGTCCCCGAAATAGTAAACGTAGTAGTCTTGGAAATAAAGTGAGAACATTTTTTATATGGAATTGCTTGGATTACTGCGTGAACTTAGTTTTTATATAACAAAATTAATTTAATACAAAAATTTTATAGACTTTTTGAAAATTATGTAAAAATTTTACTTTTTGTTTTTGTATTTTTATATAGAAAATTGCAATTAAAAAAATATTAGGTATATAGGTATAAGTTAAATATAATTGATTGGAATGATAAATTTAGGAAAAATATCGTTGATAATTGAAAACGGCACAATTTTGCCAAAATACATTTCGCTAGGGCACATCATGGGAACGGTATGAAATTAAATATAATTGAGATAACTTACATTCGATCAAAATTTTTAAAAATCGCGATTTATATTGAAAAGATTTTTTTTGAATTTAATTAGGAAACCCTAAAATATGCAACAAATATGCAGAAAATATCATACCTTTTATTTGAATAACTCAGTAGGTTTAATATAACGTAAAACATATTTATATGTTCAACTTTGAACCCCATTTCTTTCGCGTCCCTGACTTGAAATGATTAACACGAACTGATTCTACATGCATTTAAGTCACTTTATATGTATACAAAAGGATTTAATGTACCATAAAAAAAAAATTTATAATTTTTTCAAGGACTAAAATCAAACATTTTTGACAATTGCCCATATATTGTTTTATAATATTACATGTTGCAAAGTGTTGTTCACAAATGGCTCCAAATAAGATCAGTTGAATGACTCTAATGAACATTTTAATTCTACAAATCGACTATTTGGTTTGAAAATTGTTGAGAAATCGACTTTCGACTTTGTTGCCAGATAGTCGAAAAGTCGGAAAATTTTAAAAATAGTCGGAAAAAATCGAAGATATTTGGAAAAAATCGAAAAGTTGGAAAAAGTCGAAATTAGTCGCAAAAGTCGAAAAAATCGATAATGTTAGGAAAAAGTCAAAAGTCGAAAAAAGTAAAAAAGTCTAAAAATCGACTATTTAAAAATTAAAAAAATCGGCTTTTTGTTCAAACTATAAAACCCTAGTCTAGTCAACATAATCACGGTCGATTGGTCTATTCAACATTTTTAATGCACACAAATATATATAATATCTATGATATTCTAAAAAAATATCTCCAACGCATTATATATTCTTTGAAATTCTTAAAAATTACAAATCTTTATAATTAAATATAAGATTTTCGAAGAAAATGGAAATATTCTATTTTACATTTTTGCAAAAAGAAAAAGTACGAAACAGTATTTTTTTTATTTTGCCCATACTTTCTAAATTTAATTCCACTGTATAAATGTCAACATTTCTTGTGAAGAAGTAGAAAAAAATGTATGTATGTTTTTGTTCGAATGCAATCATGATCATGTCAACACAGCTGACAATGTGTGTCATGCTAATTTGCCATGTTACTGGTACTCATCTTTCACATCACAATGTTGACAGCAACAACTCAAAAGGTATTAAAAAATTTAAAAAAAAAAAAAACAATCGAAACACTTAAAAACTCCCAGTTGTTAGTGTTTGCATCACTATTACATATCAAGGAATACGTTATCATACGTGATCATGCCTGTAAAACTGTCAACACTCTCCCTTTGGTTTTTTACACAGTTTTTGAAAATCGTTTTTATTTTGTTTGTTTACTTTCTCATCAAAGTATTCCGCTTAGAGGAGGACGAGTATTTAGTTGATGTTTGAAAAAGAACTCTAATTAAGAGCTCAATATCACTATAACATACTTAAATATCTTCTAAATACATAGTACGACAAGTTTTGATTTGACTTGTCATTGTCATCTTTAGTTTTTTTTTCAAGCATAAAATATCGATCAAATTTCTAAAGTATCTATGTACATTAAGTAGCTGCATTAAAACAAATAAATTTAAGTGTAAAACTACTTAAAAATTCTTATTTTATTTTCAATTTGGTGGCATTAAATAGTCGTCTAAACATTAAACGAATACGAAGACTGAGTTGAGTGTATGTTAAAGCAGACAAAGAAATCTTAAGTGATTGACACTTTCCGGATGCAATATGTTTCCATTTTTTCGTGTCTAAATGTTGTTCATCATTTTGTTAAATATTTAGTGTTGATAAGATGTTTGGTTAAATTTTGACATTTAGTAAGTGGTGGGCGTTTTTATTCTTAATATGTTTAATGATAAATACTGTTTTTAAGATAAAATAATATAATTTTATAAATCGCAAAGCTTCAACAAATTTTGTATTATACTTTTTTAACGAAACTAATACAAACTAAGAGCAAATTAAGTTTAATTCATTAATAATTCTCTAAAAACTTTTTCATTAGGCTTAAAGAAGGATCCAATACTTACATGGTGATTTTGGAATTGTTGAAAGTCAAACAGTTTAGTTACATTTTAACTATCGCAATAAGGTTTTTGGGTCCGTTTCTAGTATATGTTTGTTCTACTTTTACAACTAAACAATATGAGTAAATATTACATGGTATTTTATATAGAATAATTAAAATATTTATTCAATTTCTTAATCTATTGACAATTTGCGAAATGTACCATTTAAACCAAATTCAGCTTCGTATGTCTCCACCTCACCCGATCTAAGTTCCTCAGAACATCCATATAAGGCATCTTCGTTAAAATAATTGCGATAACTTTGCAAAAGATCTTCCATATAGGCAATGCATTCGGCAATGTGTCCATTAGTGCCGCCATATTCTTCAGGTAAATTACATTTTGGTATATAATTGTAAAGATCTTCAAGTGTTTTCATAACAAATACCTAAAAGTGAGAAAATATGATCAATATATGATGTTATACTCTGTCAAAAAAAGATTATATAACGTCAAATTATATTACGGAACAATTAGTTAGCGCTCAAAAAGCCAATATCACTTGACCACCGTTACACTTCAAAATTACTTATGTTTAAAATTATTGCGAAATTTGTAAATATTTGGCAGTTTATAGTAAAAATATAAAAATAGAGCATTATTTATAATTTTTCTTGTTATTTTTTTCTTTTACTTATAGTCGTTCAAATAAAAATTTTAAGTTTATTTAGATTAAAAAAGGGACAAAAACGGACTTCTGCCAAAATGTTCGTTCAATTATTATTAAAAATAAAAAGGTAATACGATACAAAAATGGATTGGTCGTCTTAGATAGATTATATAGACCAGGGTTTCTCACAAGATCTTGAAGTGATTAAGTTGCGACCCACTACAATTTAAAAAGATAAAAGATAAAAAGTAAAGATAAAATAATTAAAACATAATATTAAAATTAACGACATTATGTTTGTTCCATGAGATCTTTAATTTATGAGCATTTTTCGGATGGAACATATCTAATATTATTATTTGCGTCTACAAATTTCACCTAAAAATGTATGTTGATAAATTTCACTATATTTTAATTGAAATATTTTTAAATCTGTTTAAACTACATAAAAAGTTCGTGGTGCAGAATCGAACATTTTACAAATATCTGTAATTTTTAATAGGTTTTTCCGAGAAATTTAAGTTTGAAAGGACACCCGACAATATACTCGAAGGCGAAGCAAAGGGAGCTCAATATCTTCATCGAGTTCTATATAAATGATTTTAAATATAAAAAATTTAAAAATTGTGATTTGTTGTGAAAAAATGTTTGCACTCTTTTTTAACTTATACACATGCAAATACAAATTTTATATTCTTCTGACAGGTATCTTCACAGAGATGACTTTAACCCATAATGCTTTAATGCTTTTTTTGTAAATTTTTTTCTCATTTTTACTAATTTTTTAAATCATTATATATCGCAAGGGGTTAGCTACAAATAAAAAAAATAAGTTCTTGCCCACTTCAATCACCCCTTTTATAATAGTGGTAAAGAAAAACCAAGTTTTATAATGTTAATCGAAAAAAATCCTTGCTACGATATGGGTTAAAATAGAAAATAATACACATTTTCCCGAATTTTACTCACTTTATAGAAAGTTTTGACTTCAGCCTTTATTTTCTAAAACTCTTTCTTCTTTGATAAAAATATCTCTTTCCATTTTTAAATAGATTCAGGCTTTGTTTGAAATTTTTATTTAAACTTTCTACATAATATTTTTATGTAAAGCAAATTGTGTATTTAGGAATATTCTTCAATATTATCTCCGCGATCCCCAGGAATTTCCCTAAGGACCCCTTTTGGGTCGCGGACCCCCATTTCAAAACCGTTGATATAACCCTAAGCTTTAATACAAACTCTGCTCGAAGTCCATTCAAACTTTTTTAAAAAATTACACTCTGAGCAAATTTACAGTGCGCACTGAAAAGCTTACTCAACATACGTACATTTTTACTTTTTTTTATTAAAGAAACAATTTAATATTTTATATACATTGGTTGCTTTTTTCCTAAAATCAACAAAATTAATCTTATTAAAAACGAAAAGTATTTTATTTACCACCTTATTTGCCTTTACCACACTTTGAAAAAAGTTCCATACACATTTTTTAAAAACAAAAACAATTTACATGAAAAATTTTTTAAAGTTGTTTGATTTTGTTAATGCTTTTATATGTGCATTATTTCATAAAACTATTTTTGTTGTAATCAAAATATTGTAAAAAAAAAAAATAGAACTACTTTTATGTTTATCCCATTTTTGTCGCTTTTGTTCTACACAACACTGTATATGATATATATAATATGTATATATACCAGGCGATATGATTTGCATGAAGCTATGGCGGCTCAAAGTAGAACACGAGCTGATTTTTTGTTTCTTACTCGATTTCAAAGTTTTTTTATTTTAAAGTTTGATAAGAGATTGGTTTAGTTTTTTTATACATGGTACATCCATCTTACCGATTTTATAATATTTTATATTTTTAATAAATTAAAGAACAAAGTTATCTACCAAATAAAGAAAACATGAGTAAATATTTTTATTGAATCAAAAGTAATAATAATATTATTAAATTGGCAAATTTCAAAACTGATGATGATAATTTAATACTTTTCTTAAAGATATCTTCATAAATGTAACTTTAAGATTAAAAAAAAAGAATTTATATTGAAATTTTGACTTGAGCATATATGTTCTAAAATCCCAAAGAATGGATCTAAAAGTAAATCCTAAAAGTTTTCCAGTTTTATTGACAATTTATTGACAAAATTGAAAAACTCAATTTTTTGTTTTTTTTTTCGCCGATTTTTGGAATTCTAGGATTTCTTTTACTAAGATCCTTATCTCTCTTCATTAATTAAAATGATAATGATCTACAATGACCGAAAACATCGTTAGTATATTTTAACTAACAAAGACTTTATTACAGATAACAGCTAAGATGAACTTCAAAACTCCAAATAAATAAGTTTTAACGTCTAATTGACCGAATTTTTAATTACATACCAAAATATTAAAGAAATAAAACTTATGTAAAAGATATCAAGAGATTTAAGGTAATATAAAATTTATAAAAATCGGATAAGAAACAAAAATTTCAGCCTTCATAGCTCCGTTTCTTAGAGGTCAGTGGGATTCTTTAGAACTTAAATTCATATACTACGTCTATGAGACGTCATGTAAATCCAACTGGACTATAAGAAGTTACAGATTTATTTCAAAAATATTTGGTCGATTTATAGAACAATAAAATAATGTACAATATAACGCTTTTATATTTTAACTTGACGTATTTGAATTTTGTAATTTTCAGCCATCATTGATAGCTAACTTGTCATTATTACATTGATCATATTTATCGTTATGCCACGTAAAGTGTATAAAATTTATTTAAACAATTCCACATATATATATTTTTTATTATTCTACTATAATTTCCTTATTCTCTTATTTTTGTGTGTGTTTTAAAGAGGAAATTCCATTATTGCACAAAATCTATCAATCATAATCATATTGTTATGACTAGTAAGTATAATAAAATTATCTATATATGATTAGAACAAACCATTTACTTATTTCGAAATTTTGCTATTTAATAATTTCATTTAATACTTACCGGATATTTCATTTGATTCTTTACAAAAGTCTTAATGAAATTAATTTTTCTTTGTATATCTTTATCGGCATTTACTACATAAACCTCTTTAATACGTAACGGACAACATTCTTGAACCCACCACCAATACTTTTGAAATAAACAACGATCAAAGTTTTTAATACGTTCGAAAGATATATCCTTCAGATCAATAATTTGGCAAACTCCAGCCACAGTAGCATGATCGTTTTCCAATGAAATCATTTCCATGGCCATCATAATAAATTGAAAAATTTCTTTAACATTATAACGTTTGGGATCAAATTGTCCGAAGCGAGCTATTAAAATAGCAGCATTATTATTACACTTCGGAAACTCGGGATAATAATGAACGCTATAGAAAAAAAAAATTATTTTGCAATTATTTTTATCATTATAAATATTCTATCACAACAACCTTACCCCAATCTATTAATATCAAATATTCTGCTATTAACACTACGATTTCTTAAGACTTCCGGAAAAACATTATAATAACTGAAAAATGCATCAATTCTTTTCTTAGTCTCTTCCAAACTATATTTGCAACGACGTAAAAATGCTATTAAAAACTCATCACTGGTACGTGCTCTTAAATGTCGTTGTTGTCTTATCCATTCTCTAAGTATAATTAAATCTTGTTCTATACGTTCGGGTATTTCATTAAGATCCCTTCGTGCTATTTCAGCTAATGTAGGTGAAAGTGGTCTCATTGTATATCTTGTGTGTGTTGCGAAATAAAATTGCTTTATAGTCTGCTTTCAACAACGCTATTTAATAAACTGTATTTGATTTATTTTTTATTACAGAGTTTTGTAAATCGATCACATTAAATAAATAGTACATATCATGAGTGTTTTATTAATTGTTTATGCTAATGCATTCATAATTATCTATTGGTTTTGGATAATTGATACTGATAAGTCAATTTAGTAGATTGTTTTCCTATTTTTTATTTTGGGAAATTTTCTTTTTTTTTTATCCATGATTGAAAATGAAAAAGACAGTTATTGTGCAATTATAATACACATGGCTAAAATTAAATATACAATACACATACATATATGTTTGCCAATGTTTGTTAAAAATATATACATATATATCTATGGGGGGTATTATTGTTCTTAAATATAAATTACGCAATGGATCTTATTAGTTAATGCTTCAAAAGTTTTTTTTCACATCGTATAACTTTAATAAATATGTAAACTTAGGCCTCGATTTGTGCCGTTCCGATATGCGTCGCTGTTTGAAATTTCAATATATCGTATTGCGTTGCTAAGATTTCTATTTGTGTTACTATAACTACGATTTGCGACGCTATATATATTTATTCTTTCAAAATTTAAAACAACTAAGTAATAGTATGTGGAAATTTTGTTAAAGTTTTCAGTTAGAAAATCAAAACAGAACTTATATACTCACCATAACAGTTCTTCATATATGCCATTCCTATTTATGAGGAGTACCATTCCCCCTGGTCCTACTAAATCTATTTTCATCTATAATATAAATATTGATGAGAAAATTATTCCTACAAAATATTTAGACTTTTGTTATAATACATATTTCTTACGTATATGGAATTTAATATTTTCGTTTTATGGGGGTTACCATTTTCCTTGATCCTCTACGTTCTACCGTTTTGTAATATTCTTATCCGATTTTATAAAATTTTCAAACAATTGATTAAAGAAAAAAATTATCTATTGAATAAAAAAATATAAGTAAAAATTCTTCTGAGTCAAAAAATTTGAAATTGCAAATTCAAGAAAAAGATATGTGAAGAGATAACATTAAAAATAAAAACAAGCCCAAACATCCAACCGGACTAACTGAAACTGGAACGGTACTTACTTAAGAACGGTACTACTGCACCAATTGCTACCTATATACCGCAGAATAGTTGCTGAAATTGTCAATTATACCCAGCAAAAGTAAACAGAAGTCATTTTTACGGAAGTACATTTTCACTAATTTCAAAGTATCAATAGGTATATATTTTCGTAACCTTAAAAAGTAATAAAAACAACATCCAAAGATAAAACTAAAATTTTATTCAAAAGATATTTTTTCTCAAATATTCGTTACGAAAAATTAATATTATTAAACAAATATTAGTTTATATATGAATTAAATTCAATTTCACTGCAGTGATAAAAAGAAAAATCCAAAGAATCAGTTTTTCAGAACATGTGACCACCATGTTCAGAAAAACATCTTATTTAGTGAATAGCCAATGTTAAATTCATTGAAAATGATCCGAATTTGCACTACTTCTGGATTAAAAATTCAGGATTTTATTGATTTCTTTGAGTGGTTTTTTTTCTAAAATGCATACATATTTTCAATTTATGAAAAAAGTTTGAAATTTTTTGGAAAACTTTTAATAGATTTATAATAAAAAAACAGAATTTTTATGAAAATCTGTATAGTTGGATTTTTAGTAAAAAATCGAATTTCTAGTCAAGCATCAGATTTGTAGTAAAAAATTGATTTTTATGAATTTTAAATAAAAAATCTTATTTGAAAATTGGATTTAGAGTGAAAAGTTATATTTTTTTGTGAAAATTCGACTTTTTGTCCGAAATCTTTAGCTTTAAATTCATAAAATGGCAATACTTCTTAAGGAAATTTTTATGACGTTCTATAAGTATTAATTTTAAGAATTAAGAATGACATGGGAGCCCATTCCTAAACCCTTGAAATATCAACAAATTAAGTAAATTTCCCACAATTACAATCAGGTTCACATGTCCCTCTAATCAACTATGATTCATAATGTCTAAGAATATACAAAAAAAAAAAACAAATTAAATATAAATTATAAAATTGTTATTTTTCATTATGTATAATAATACATAAAACTTTACAAAAAACAATAGAAACGAGACCACACGCTAATCAACTAATCGATCAATTAAATGATAGTTCAACCTATAAAATGTTTGCACCCTCTTCAGACCCTAAAGCTTCTTCAGTTTTATTATCTAGTCTTTTTATACCATACACCACCATAGATTGTTGGGGTATTATGCGTTTGTGCTGATGTTTGTAACGCGTAGGATAAAGTATACCAACTGACTCAGAACCGCTTTCTGAATCTGTCCATACATTGTGAACGAAGTACTGGTCACAATTTTAAAGATATCTTAATGAAATTTGGCGTTAATACTTATTTTGGACAATGTATATTGAAAGTGGTCCATTATTTTACCTAGTTCCCATACAAATGTTCTCCCGGAATTAAGGTTTAACGATTGGCACATAATTAGCCATAGCTCCCATATAAATCTCGCTTCCAAAAATCACATTAATGTGAATAAATCCCATACAAATGTCAGCATCAAGTTAATATTCGACAAAATTTTGTTTTGTTTTAGTAGAAATCATAGTGTCAAATTTTACGATGTAGGGAAGCCATTATAGGCTTCCCTATAAACCCTAAAGCGCATAAATTCATTCCGTATTTGAAAATTTTATTTTACACTAAGAAAAAGAATGGATCCACAATTGGATACACGTCTAATATATAACGTCTACCCTACATGATAGTGTAGGGTATTATATGGACGGTCATGACCAACTTTATTTTTCTATCTCAGTTTTTTTTTTTTTTGCAAATATATTGTCTTTTTATAAATAAGTAAATAATTTAACATATGTTATGAAAACACCTTACAGTAAATAATATTCACCACTATTCTTCCATCAATATTACCGATAGTAGTAACCTAAGGTTTTGTGTTTTAATTTTATCTAATTCATACATATCATATAAACATTTGATAAGATATCATACACCGACGACCAACTATCGTTAAATATTTTTATGCTTATAATTTTCTATTATCATCTAACTACATTTTTTGGGGTTTGGAGTTACCTATACAAATGCATTTAAATAAAATTGAACTATACGAAAATTGCACACCTTTGAATCCTCATGAAATTAACTAGAAATCAGTTTAACTTGGCCTGTGTAAGGCGTTATAACACAAAGCAAAAAAAAAAAAAAAAAGAAAAATTAAATAAAACAAATGTATATTCTAACGCCGGAATTGGAAAATGTTGCAAAAGTAAATTGCAATGAAACACAGGATATACGTGAATCTTCTTTGTCCTCTTTAAAAGCTTGGATTAAAAAAGCACCACATTTAAAGGCTCGAGTAAATGATGAATTATTATTATCATTCTTGCGTTGTTGCCGTTATAGTTTGGAAGATACGAAAAAACGTATTGATGGTTTTTATTCTCTAAAAAATGTATTTCCAGAAGTATTATCAAATCGTTTTATCGATGATTCATTAATGGATTTATATCGACAGGGGTAAGTTTTATAAAAAATAATAAAATAAAAAAATGTTGAGAAAGGAATAGATTTTGGTAGCTATGCAATGTTATTTTTATTTAAAATGAAAACTATATGTGTATAATTAAATAATCATGAAGAAAATAATATCGGTGCCACTTTTACTACTTACTGCATGTATTTTACTTGTCAAATTATTATTCGTAAATTGATTGACAATAACAGTCATTCTCTATCGAACGAAAGTGGTTGAAAAACTTCTCAAACAATATGATACAATTTTTTTTTCATTAGTTAATTTATTCAAGTTTGAAGATAAAGCTTCCAAACTTTACTCGATTAAGTAGATTGAGCAACGATTTCTAGATATTTAAAAGAATTTGGATTCATTCAAACCCAGCAAAAAAAAATTTACTGACTTGGATGCAATACAACTGATGGAAGCAACATATTGCTTACTT
>MINK01023353.1:0-11137 GCA_001735545.1 Phormia regina
TATGTTACAGAATGAATGTGTTCTTGTGTACTTCTTGGTAATCATCATTACTTTTGTTTTATAATAATTTACTTCTTTAGAATTTAAAATACCTTTATCCACAAATTAATCACTGCTGAGCTGATTTAATTATTTAACATTATTTTGTTAATAAGTAGCACAAATCAAAATAATTCCCCTAATAGAAAAATATTGATTTATTTAAGAAAAAAAAAAAAAAACAAGTACGAAAGAGGCAAAAAGAAAATAAAAAATAGAAAATATGACATAAACATTAATCATTCGATTACACACGCTTCGTTATATTCAAAATACCCATCATTTAAATTACTTGAGAATGTAGTGCAATGAATTGAAATGAGACGAAACGATACGATACGAGATGAGATGAAAATGTTTTGCCATGAAACGTGAGTTGTGTAGATGAATTATGAAAATGTAAAATAATCTTACGTTATTGATGACAAGGACATAAAACATATTATTATTATTATTATCATTATTGTTATTTTTTCTTTTTGCTGTACTTTACTTTGTTCATTGTTATTGCTTTGTTGAAGAAGAAAATAAAATATTTTATAATCGTAGAGGGAATTTATTTCTATGTATATATTTATCTATAGTTTGTTATACATATCAACTAACAGATATTCCTACCCTACAAAACCATAGATGGTTAAAGTATACCAATCGACTCAGAATCACTTTTAAAATCCACCTAACGATGTCCGTTCCTCCGTAGAGCCGGATACATGATTGTTTATCTATGTGAACTTTATGTGTTCCATTTAAATTTAAAAGAAAAAAAATTTGACAGTCTAAAGAGTAAAGAATACTTAGAGTAAGTTCTCCAAATAGGAAAAAAATTTAGAAAAAAAATTAAAAAAAAAAAAAACATATAAATATATTTACAGCTCTTTCACTCATTCAGAGAAAAATCAACAACATATGATTTAAGAACAATACCATTCAGTGTCAACAGTGAGTAAGGCCAGTAGTCATATTAATCGATTTATTTAACAAATAATTATTCGAGGTTTTATGTTGATTGTTTAATAACTGATTAATGGCAAATTATTCGATTAACCGAATAGTTTTAGTAACACACATTAGAATAAAAATATTTTAAATTATTTTTTAATAAAAATTATTAACTAACCTTTTTAATTAACATTCTAATTGATTTAGAATTATATTTTAAATAAGTTGACACTTAAAAAAAATATAAGAAAGAAAAACTAAAAATTAAGAAATAAAATAAATTTTAGTAAATTTTCTAAAATGTTCAGCTTATTATATCTATTTAAGAAAAATCAGTAATAGTGAAATCAATTCAATCAATTGTAGTTATTAATATTATCATTTTTATGATTGGAGCGAAATTAATTAAATATGAATTAATTAAACAATTTCGTAATTGAAGTCGATTTTTACTTTTTTCTGCGTAGATAAAATAGGGTTTATCTTAATAGTTCCATCACCCATTTGTTTGAGAAAATTGGACTTTCGATTTAATACTATAAAATGTTTTTCTAATTATTCGAAAAATATTAATCGGATAGCCGAAAGGCGTTCAATCAATTGGATACCCTCATGTCAGTATCCAATAAAATCCTAAACATTATGGGATAAAATGAATCCAAAAATTTTATTCTATTCAGGGAAACATAATATATTAACACTTCATTTCAATATTTTTTTTTTTTTTATTCTACAATAGTACACATATATGGGCAATTATCAAAAACTTTTCATTTTAGGCCTTCAAAAAATTATTATTATTTTTTATTTTTTTTTTTTTTTTTGATGGCACGAATGCATGTAGAATCAGTTCACGCTAATCAGTTCAAGTGAGGTGCGCGAAAGTTATGGCGGTTTAAAGTTGAACATATGAAAATTATTACAAACTTGAAATCTATGTACAATTCTGATCAATATCCAAACCTACTGAGTAATTCAAATAAAATTTATGATATTTTTAATGTTTGATGGTGTTAGTGTAGAATATTTTAGGGTTTCCTAGTAAAATTAAAAAAAAAAAAAAAAACTTTTCAATAAAAATCGTGATTTTTTTAAATTTTGTGAAAAAAAAAAATTAATTGAATCTAAGTTATTTCTCCTGATATTAAATAAAAATATATTTCCTTAGAGTTTATTACATAGAAATGCTTTTTAATTTTGTGGTTCTTTTTTAACACAATTAAATATTTTTTCGTCCATAAAATCTTTATCTCTCAAACATTTTTGATGCGCCTCCCAATTGTTATTATGCATAACAAACAACTACTAATTTGTCAATTATAGTTAATTTCATGCTGTGCACACGATGTACCTTAGCGAAATGTGTTTTGACAAAAGTGTCCCGTTTTAAATTATCAACGACATTTCCCTTAAATTTATGATATCAATCAATTATATCTATCGACACTCTTATACCTAGATATCTAATATTTACTTAAATTGCAATTTTCTATATAAAAATACAAAAACAAAAAGTGTAATTTTTGCATAATTTTCAAAAAGTTCATAAGATTTTTGTATGAAATTTATTTTTAATGCTCCTCCGATTTTATTATGTAAAATGGCAAAAAAAAAACTAAGTTCACGCAGTAATGTGGCTGTTTCGGGCACCTCAAAAAGATATAGTGCAAAATACGCGTAATTACAACAGGAATAAATCTTTATCTCAAATTTTATATTCGTTTAAGAGGCGCACAGATCCCACCAAAAAAAATAAAAATAAAAATAAATTATCATCATAAGTATGATTTTACTACTGAAAGTCTGCACAACAACAAAGATGGTGCAGAATTTATGAACAAAATCCGATTAGTTTACTTATGATAGAGTAAGATCAGGAAGTACAAACGCGTGAACAAAAATTGTAAAAACTTAAGTAATTTTTATCAGTTTTTCTATATTCTTGAACTTTGAACAACAATCATGATTAGAAAAAGAAAGTTATTGTGCTAAAATGCACTGCACTGTATTAGTTTTAATTCTTGTGAGTTCAGATCTGTAACCAGTTTGTTAACAACATCATTACCACAAAAGCTATTAAGGATTTAAGTCAGTTTCAGCCAGGTTAAAAATTTTTAAAAATTGCTCATATACATATATACATGCTATTTTCTATACAATAAATTTTGTACACATACTTTAAACACAATCTTTATATTGCACAAGTGAAGACAATATTTGTATATATGTGTATGAGAGTGCTTTCCAATAACACTATTTTTGTTTTTATGTATTCTCTGTGAACAAACATTGTAGTAATAGTGTTAATATTAGTGTTCATTTTCTATCCTTGTAGTTTTTGTTGTTTTTGTATTTATGTTTGTCATTAGTTATTGTTTCGACAAGAAGTTACATGTTTTCCATTTTCATTATTATGTTTCATCTTGTTTATTGTTGTTATTATTCTTGTTTGCTCTAATAAATAAATTTTATGTCTATTTCTCTTATCGTTTAGTTAAACATGAGTAGTGATAGATACCGAAAGAAGTAGCATCAGCACTAGCACTACCAACAACAATAAGAGCAACATTATTATTTACAATATCTTATTTGTTTTTGCGGTTTATGAAAACACAATTTTGTGTTTTTCTTGTGCTCTTTTTTTTCTATATGCATTTTTTTCCCCTTATTGGTTTTTTTACGCACTAACACCATATTAGCTAAATTCTATTGAGTGTGTGTTGGTGGTATATTTTTAGAATAATATCCTTGATGACAGCTCAACATCGACACCATGTCCAAAGTATTAAATTTCAATGTCAGTTTTGTTTTTTTTTATCTTCTTTTACGTTTCTTCTTTATTATTTAATAGTCTTCTGCTTTTTTTTTTTTTTTTTTTTTGCGAAATTTAATAAATGTTAGAGAAAAGTTTTTTGTTGTTTTCTTTTTTTTATTATTATGAGTTTTTTTCTGTTTTCCCTTCATTTTATTGTAAGTCTTTGTATTTGAAATTTAGTGCCATTTTCTTTTTATCCTGAAACCTAAATTTTTATGACTTTTTATTTATTGTATGCATTTTATGTATGACCTTTTTATGTTTTCCACCATAGTTAACAGAAAAGTTCTAGATGGACAAATATGTTTTATCAGATCGTTTTGTTACAAAAATTGAAAAATCAAAAATTTCCGAAAATTTTCTTAAAAAAAGCTAAATTTTTTATAAAATTATTAATTAACAAAAATGAAAAGAAATTTTATTGAAAATTTCTTATAAAAAATTTTATTGATAATTTTCTATAAAAAGATTGTATTGAAAATTTCCTATAAAAAAATTGTTGAAAATTTTATTTATGGAAATTTTCCTACAAAAAGGAAAAATGATGGAAATTTTCCCAAAAAAAAAAATTATCGAAATTTTTTTTTAGAAAGAAATTTAATCGTAATTTTTTACAGCAGTGCTATGTAGTGCATAAAATATTCTACTTATTTCTAAAAATGTTTTTCACTTCATGGTCTAATTTTATTTTTATGAGTTTTTGTTTTTTTTTTTTTTTCGTTTGATTTGCAAAAATAATTTCTTTTAGATAATTTAATGTCTGTTTCGACTGTGATTTTAATGTTTTGTCATAAAATCAATTAAACATTTACGTTGTTGTTAATATTATTTATTCGTATAAAGTCTTACGTATGTATATGTAGAACAATGTCTTAAGGGTCATTATGCCGGACTGGTTGTATGAGTAATGTAAAGTAATTAACATTAATATTAATCATACGGTTAGTATGATGATGGCTTAACAATTTACAGGCATTTCAAATAAAATTCTCAAGTAATTTTAATGTTTATTTATGGGATATTTTGATGTGTACACAAAACAAAAACAGACTGACAGATATTATTCGATACAAAAGCAGCACAATAAAATCATTTATATATAAAATTTGATAAAATATGAATTTGGATTTGCAATTTACTACTTTAATTTTCTGTTTTAATTAATTTGTATTTATTACTCTTTTTGAAATTAAATATTTTTTTTTAAATACGTTTTCTGTTTTGTGATTTTGAAACATTTTATTTTTACGTTCACTTTACTTTCAACAAAAAAATAAATGAAATAAAATAAAAAATCATACGACATTAAAATCTGTTTTTCATTTTGCAACTGAAATGACGTTTTATTTTTGTACTATTTATTTATTTTTATGTTCATATCTCTTATTGTAAAAGCTCTGACTGCTGTCTTTTACGGCTCTTATGCCTTTTTATTATAAACGCATTAGTATATGTTTTTGTGTATGTGTGTGTATTTTATATACAACTACATATATATCTGTCTAAGTATTAATGTGTATTTCCAAGTATTTGTATTTGGGTATGAAGGTAAGTAAGTGCACATGAATCTTAAATTAAATGCAAATACGCGTAGATATTAAGAACAAAATGTTAATGGATGTAGTACAGTGTGTAGAATAATTATACGTACTATCCTAAAAGAGAATTGTAACAAGGAAAGCAACAGTTTAAAAAAACATTCCTAGTTTGGTTTTACTTTGCTTCGATATTATTTTCAGTTACTAATGTATGGAGAAATCGCTATTTATCTTGACCGATCATATCTGATTAGAGCTTAAAGAGCATTTTTGAAAATTATTCAGATTCTGCTTAAACATATTTTCTTGGTGATTATTTTAGTAGTGACCTGTGTAATCTTTAATGTATTCCCAACATCCTTTGTAAAAGATATTAAAAGAAAATACCATACCTTTAATTATTTTCATTACTGTATTACTATATAATCTTGTTCAAATTAAATGCTCCTCTATTCACTTTTATCACGAGTTTTTATTATAAAACATAAGAGTTGGATTAGACAAACAAAAGAGCAGAGAAAAAAGAATTTATTATAAATTTGTGTACGATAATAAATAAAAGAGAATACAAAACATGGAATAGAAAACGCAAGTACAGGTATATGATGATGGCATTAATAATGTGAATGTAAAATAAGGACTCCGCATGAAACAAATCCGTGTAAACTTTAAGGATTATAACATTTATAAATGAAAAAAAAAATAATAATAAAATTAAAAAAATAGTTTTTTAAATGAATTTTGAAGGATTGAAATATAAAAAATAATAGTGAAAATATTTATTTATTTATAAATTTTCCAGATTGCAAACTAAACTACATGCACTAATTTTTTAATGCTCAGTCCTTAGAAGCAAATATAGCTGACAAATTCTTTTTTCATGTCATTTATTAGAAAGAGCATAAACAGACTCTAATTGTCAGTAAAATAAATGGGAATAAAGGCACTTTTTTTATTTACACGATATAAATAAAATGATAAAATATAAATGTTGTTTTAAGAAGATTGGCATATTTCCTTAAAAAAAAATAAAAAGTAAATTAACTAGAGAGTAAGAATTTTAAATTTTGTAATAAAAATATTTAAAATAATTTTTATTTAAGAAATAACCATGATTTCTTAAATTATATAAAATATAAAACTTTTTTATTTAAACAATTTTTTTGTGATTAATAATCGTTATTATTAGCTTCAAATGTAACAAACATTTATTTAAAACTTTTGCATCGTATATACATGTGACGTATACGTAATATTATTTTTCTGAGTTAATTATAATTCATACGTCACGTTGTTAAGAAAACCCTAAAATATTTTGTATGTGTGTAAGAGTTTTATTTTGTTTTATTATTCAAACAAATTCATAGAAAATATTGCGGTTTAACCATAAAAGACTTTCTATGCCTGTTAGTGTGTGCGTATACATATTAGAAAAGAGAGTATTATTAATTGTTGTTGTTATTGTATATGTATGCGAGAGAATTTTCAAACTCAACTTGTTGTTTCACATACAATTCAATCTTTCTTGTGGCATTTCAACAAACGTGAACGTACTTGAATAATGGAAAAACTTTAACAATTAATTTACGGTTTTACACTTGTGTTTGTGTATAAAATTCAAAAGTATGTGGGAAAAAAGTGTAAAATATTCTATAAAATATGTTATGATAAGGAAACCAGTAATTGTTGAAGTGTTGTTTGTTTTTTATTATTCAGCTTAACTAAATTCAACGAGCACTCAACCTGGATTAGTTACGAAGTTAAAGGTTTCCACGGAAATATAGTAAATTTAAAGTTTAAGAGAAAAATCTATGAAATTAAAGTAAATATTCCCCTTTTAATTATAATTACTATATAAAATACTGCAGTCTTATAGAAAATATATTATGAAATTATGTTTTACTATGTTTACGCGTCTCACAAAAAAGGCAAAATGTTTGATAAAATGTGAAATATATAAAAAACTTTTAAAGGAGAAATTAAGCTTTCAAAAATACTATATTGTAGTCATCTTGTGTTAACATAATATATGCTACAGGGTGTCAAAGTTGATTGTTACAAATATATAAAATTTTGAATAAAACGTAAATTCTACAAATCAAGTCTGATTTTAAGGAGTTTTGTATTTTTGGCTTTCACTTGAATTATATATAAAAAAACGTTCACTTGATTTTTTGTAACTTTATTTTGTATTTTCGGGAATAAGTCCTGAGGTATATAGAATATAATATTTTTTATTTTTATTTAAAATTTATATGGAAAGAGCAAAGAAGTTTTCTAGTTGATTTGAAGTTGACTCAAAAGTTGGTCACATGTATTATATTTTCTGTTACATTTTGGGTCAAATAAAATTTGTTTACCCTCGTTTTAACTCGTTTTTTTAAATTTATTAAACTTGTAGGCCTTAACATTTTTTTTTTTTTTTAAATAATCATTAGATTTCTTACAAAATTCTAAATAATATTAATTGAAAGTTATATTCATGAAAAATAGTTTTATTTTCCAAAATAAGGCTATTTTTTTACTTCTAAAATATATGGGCAATTATCAAAAAAGTTTAAACTGGCTGAAACTGACTTAAATCCTTAATAACTTTTGCGGTAATGATGCTTTTAACAAACTGATTACAGATCCTAACACACAAGACTTGAAGCTAATATGATGTTCACGTGTATATACTTTTTGATCTTACTCTATCATAAGTAAACTAATCGGACTTTGTACATAAACTCTGCACCATCTTTGTTGTTGTGCAGATTTTCAGTAGTAAAATACATTTTTGTGTTTTTTTTTTTTTTTTTTAATTTTAATTTTAATTTTAAGTTTTTCTTTTTGCGGAGTCTCCTTAAACGAATATAAAATTTGACATAAAGATTTATTCCTGTTGTAATTATGCGTATTTTGCGCTATATCCCATTGATATGCCCGAAATAGCCAGCATAGTAGACATTCTCAAACTTTGGAAAACAAGACCAAAACTTAATAAAATCGGAGGAGTATTAAAAATAAATTTAATACAAAAATTTTATGGACTTTTTGAAAATTATGCAAAAATGTCAATTTTTGTTTTTGTATTTTTATATAAAAAATTGCAATTTAAATAAATATTAGATATCTAAATATAAGAGTGGCGATAAATATAATTGATTCGTATCATAAATTTAAGTGAAATGTCGTTGATAATTGAAAACGGGACACTTTTGTCAAAACACATTTTGCTAAGGTACATCGTGTGGACAGCATGAAATGCTTAAAAAATTTTAGGAGATAAACATTTTATGGACCAAAAAATATTTATTTGTTTAAAAAAAGCATTACAAAATTAAAAAGCATTTCTATGTAATAAACTCTAACGAAATATATTTTCATTTAATGTAGAGAGAAATAACTTAGATTCAATCAAAATTTTTAAAAATCGCAATTTTTATTGAAAATAATTTTTTTTTTTTTTTTAAATTTTACTAGGAAACCCTAAAATATGCTACAAAAATACCATCAAACATTGAAAATGTCATAAATTTTATTTGAATAACTCAGTAGGTTTTGATATTAGGTGTAATTTTGACCAGAATTGTACAAGTTTGTAAAAATGTTTATATGTTCAACTTTAAACCGCCATAACTTTCGCGCCCCTCACACGAAATAATTAACGTGAACTGATTCTACATGCACTCGAGTCACTTTATTTGAATAAACGAAAGGATTTTAGTGGGGTAGAATCAAAAATGTTTGATAATGTTAATTAATTTAAAAAAAAAAAAAAAAAACAACAATGAAAATATTAGATTAATCGATAAAAAATAAAATGCACCAGTTTATATTCTAATCTACAACTTTTCCAAAGAATTTAATTCAACCAGTAGTTAAGTATATATATAGTGGCACAAAGTAAATACCGATAAGTAAACCGATAATTAATATATAGAGTTATTTTGTAGTAAAAAAAAATTATTAATATTATTATTTTCCATAGTTATATTTTAATAAATATTCCACCTTCAATGTAGCATTACCCTAATATTTATTATTACAAATTCCCATGGGTATAAAAATCTCCATAAATAATCATTGTTTTATAAACTTTCTTTTTCAGTTCGGTTACTTTTTCAGTGTTTTTTTGTTTTGTAAAGTTTTTTATCCCTATAAGTATGTTAAACTTGTTCTTAACATTTTTGTTCATATCATTCCTCCAATATTTGTTATGCTTTATGTCTTATTATCAGTTAATAAAATTATATTTTTGCAAAGACATTCTTATTTTTTTTTTATAAAAATTATGCCAACCTTGGGTTAAATGATACTCTTACAGTATTTATCTATATTTAAAAGTTTTAGCCTCTAAAACTTCAGTTTTACAGAAATATGACAATAATTTTAATGTAACAGCAAATTTTTACATTATTTAAGCGAAATAAATAGCATTTACTTTACAGGATTTAATTTAATTGAAAAAAAAGTAATAGTAAATTAAATGAAAAACAAATAATCTGAATATTAATAGGAAGAAAATTATTAAAATGACTTTAAGCTGAAAATTAAGATATTAATTCAGCTTTTTAAATCAACACAAAGTAAAAAATGTTATTGTAAGAAAACACAAATTAGCTAAGACTTACAACGAGTGCACAATTGGAACAAACACAAAAGTTGTTGATAATAAGAAAGGTTGGAAACCGAAACGAATAACGGTATCGGTATTCAATTTATATTTATTTCAGTAACGGTATTTTTAATAATAATGTTAACTAAACTAAAATACCGGTAAATACAGTTATTACTAAAAAAAACCTTAAAAATTTAATTTTTTTACTTTTTTCAACTCCCCATTATCAAAACGGCGTGCGGTAATAAACGACGATTAAAATAATGTAAGAAATTTTAATTTAATTCAAAGTTTGAAGTCGTTCATTAGAATATTTTCACAGACTTTCCGATTTTGCTAGATAGCGGGAACAAATTTTCAACTTCCTTAAATTAAATGTTTTAATTATCTTTGTAATCATTAGTTAAATAACCGAGAATTAAATATGATATAAATCATACTCTAGTGATTTTTCAGATCCAAAGATCTAACTTCGGCACATTTGATATAAAAATGTATAACAGAAAAAAGTAAAAATCGACATCAATTACTATTTTGCTTATATTAATTAATTTTTAATTGATTTTACCCCAAACATCAAAATGATAATATTAATAACAACAAAAATTGATTTCATTATTTATATTTTTTCTTAAATAGATAAAATGAACTGAAAATTGTTTAAATTTGAGTTAAATTTATATTTTTTTCCATATTTTTATACACAAATCAATTTTCTTCACATTTTCTTAAGAGCTGTCAATTTATTAAAAAATAATAAATGATAATATTAGTAATAAATAATATAATTAATTTCCAATATAAAATTAGTTAATAATTTTATTAAAAAATAATTTGATTTTTTTTTCTGTCTATATTTAAAGTTCACTTAAAAATATAGAACTTGATAATTCTTAAAGTGGTGGCTGATGAACGTTTCTTTCGAAAACTTTTGAGATAATTTAAATGCAAGTTTAAATAGTATAAAATTATTTAAAGCTTCAATAGGATGGTCCATCAACATTACTGAAAATAATCAAAGTGTCTTCTACTATAATAATTTAAATTTACTCATTTAAGGTTTTAATCGGATGTTATCCATACTAATAGCAAATTTATATAGTATATTATTCTTACAAGATCGTTTCAATGGGTTTATGATTTAATTTGCTGCTTCTTAGAGTTGACATTTGTTTATTTGAATTAATGTTTTATATTCAT
>MINK01023381.1:0-13411 GCA_001735545.1 Phormia regina
ATATGAATATATAAAAAAATATAAGAAATATATTATGAAAAAAGTACCAAAAATAGGTACGATTTTTACCCATTAAACGTTTGAATTTCAGATGTTTTGTCCTCTTGGACCAATCTTATGACCTATCCTGTGACCTGCTTTGTGGTTCCTCTTATATAAAGTTCCACAACTTCAAATCACCTTCTAAGTCGATGTATTGATATCCTTCCGTCTGTCTGCGCATGAAAACCTTGTGCACAAAGGACTGGTTGCCACTTTCTTCTCAAAAGAACTTCAAAATTTCAAAGAATACATGATTTATCTAAAATTATTACAAAGATTATGTCTAGTGAAAATCGATGTTAAGTGAGCTAAGAGTAAGTACCTTATAATAAAATAATATTTTTAATTTAAAATGGTTGCACAAAAAATAAAAAAATCCTTCCAAAAACGTTAAATCTAAACATTCATTTTCACACATTTATAAACCGAAATAAACATGAAATTTTTTTTTTAGTGGTTTGTGCACCACTAATCGAAATTCAAGTTTTTAATTCATATGAAATATAGTAGACTTTGTGATAGTATTAATTGAATTCCGTGGAAATGTGCATAGAAAAAATTATCGAACGCCTACCATAAAGTATACCGTTCGACTTGATTTAACAATGTCAATTTATTTCAAATTATTTTCTTTTAGTACCAAGCAAAAATAGAATATCCAAAGTAGTCGATAAAATCCTGAACTAGTAATACAGAAGGACTGCAAATCCGTGTCATTTCCAAAGAATTTAACATAGGCTTGTCTTAGAGAGATATTCTCTTGTTTGATACCTATTCACTGATTAGGAAGTCATTTGCAGGATGTTATGAAAAACTGAGAGAGAGATTTTAAATTAAATTTTCATAACAAATATTAAAACATCTTTGGCTTTTGTTTTATTACTTCTTGAGAACATGAAAATATATAACTTAACCAAATCATATAAACTATTTTTACAAAAGGTTGAAAAATATGTGAAAAAAATAAATGTTTTTATATTAATGCACTTTCTATTATATTTTCTAAAATTATCTTTTTGTATATCATACTAATTTATTTTTATTATTATTTTCTTTCAGGTAAGATTAACAAGTTTTTAATAAATTGTTCAGATACAACGTCCATTAACAGAACAGTAAGTTGTTAAAAATCCATAAATTCTGTCAAAATAAAAATCTTAAATTATTACTTTAGTATCATTTAAAATCCAACATAAATCCCAATTGTTAAAATCTCAAATTCTAAAAAAAAAAATAAAAAAAATAATATGAATATAACGAAGAAGAAAAAACACTAAGACAAAGGATTACAAGCAAAAGTACCAGTATAAGTACAAGCAAAAATCTAGTGGAAGGAGCCAACATTGAAAAAGGATTCAAAGTCAATTTATCTTATGGATTAAATGATGATAAACAACCGCCACTAAGGCAAACGAAAGCAAAAAAATAAAACTAAAATTTAAAATACGAAAAAAAAAATTAAAATTCATATAAACCAAAAGGAAAAACAAACAAAAGAAACATTAAATGGAAATAACCGAAGATCTCACAAGAACAGAATTCAACAGAACTAAATACTCGTACATTTAACCCTACGAAAACTAACTATTGAAAAATGAAAAAAATATATAGGATACAAGCTGAAAAATAATTCAAAAAATATTTTTATTTGCCAGCGGAAAGATAAAAAAAAAAACAAAATTTTAAACTATATTTTACAGTACTAAGTAAAAATTGAAGTACGCTTTAAAGAAAAGCATACATATATATATAAAAATATAATATATACATTATGATAGATATTTTCAAATTATTACTTTACTTATAACACTCACTGTTAAGTTTGAATGTATATAACAATAATACCTGTACAATGTACATACATCTCCTACTTCCACTAAATATTTATACAATTTATATGATTCCTAAAGATGAATAAAGAAATTTCTTCATGATATAAAAAAATAAAATAAAAAAATATGAAGGAACCAACTGCAGCAAATACAGACACAATTCCACACTCTTAAGGGGAAATAGAAATATATACGACTATTAATATTTTGCATTTTATTTTTTATTATTTCTACTTCTATCACTCTGCTACTATTATTATTATTACTTCTAGTAGTAGAGTAGTTTTAATATCAACTTCGTGTAAATATTGTAGATTATAATTTGAATATTCTTGATATTCAGCCAGTCCCATTTCTACCCGTATTAGAGTAGCAAAGTGTAAAACTAATTTTAATTTTCATTTCTGACATTAATTATTAAATATAATATTAGCTATAGAAATTTCAATCTGTCTACTTGAAGTTGTTTCCACATTGCAATACATTGCTATTTAAAAAGGGGAACGTATGCCAAGTATTGGAGGTATTTTTTGTGCTACTATAAATTTAAGTTCAAATAGGAATGATATTTAATTAGAAATAAATAATAAGTGATTCAATAAATTATTGAAGTTTTAATAAATTTTTTTGGACAGAACAATTTGGGAGAAAAAATAATTATACAGTGGTACCAAACGCAAATATTTTGGTAATAAATTTGAATATTATCTTGTTCCATAAATTGAAATTTATGAAACATGATAATATTCGCAATAATAGATTCAATTTGCTATGACTTTTTTATACCAGAAGGAGGTTAAATTGATTTTGTCATGTCAAAATAATCATTTGAGACACCATAACGTATATATTTCATGGGTCCTTGTTTGATTCTGAGTCGATCTAGCTATGTTCTTCTATCAAAACGGGACAACGTAGGTAAATAAAATTTGGCCCAGATATTTATCTTAAATAAGGTATGTTTGGTATTGAGCAAAATCAATTAAAAAACAAAGAAGCTACGGGCAAAATACTAGAGCAACAGGGCGTCTGTTACAGCTTTATTTCCTAGTTTTCTGGTAATATTACTTAAACAGAAGCATGTACGATAACGAAATTTTTTTAGAAGGGTCGATAAAAATTTCGAAACCAAATATGATCATGATACGGCTTTTTTACCTCCCACTTCTCATATAACGTAAAATTTAAAAAAGGTTATAAGTTTATCGGCTAATAATAATCTCTGCTTATTTTCTGAGTCAGAATCATTTTTTGTTGTAAATATATTGTCATGTCCATGGCCTTATGATCCAAATAAAATAGTAATGTTTTAACTTGTTGAAGAATTTTTAAAATTTTAATATTTCACTCGACATTTTATTAAAAAAAAGTGTACAACTTGAGATCCAAAAATATTGCAAAGTCGGATAATTTCTAATGAATGGAAAATGGGATTGGCATTGGAAGATGTTGTTTTTCTGATACCTATTACGAGAGTGTAAAGTCATATTTAGTGAGATGGAAAGGATCTTCTGATGTTATACCCATTACATATTGAGCACAAGACATTAGTGTATAATGATACTTTGGAAATAATAAAAAGTATTTCCCTAAAAATGTATTTTATTTATTTTGATTGAATTATAATTGAATAGAAATAGCATTCCTAAAATATAAATTTGAATGCATAATAAAAAAGTATACATTAATTTAATCGGTGGTTCGACACAAATGATTCGGTTTATTCGTTATCCGAAAATAGATAGTCTTCAATTATTCGAACAGTTAATCGACCAAAATTCATTGGTTAAATTCGTTTAACCCAAATGTGTCTTATATTTTTAACATACCTTTGTTTGCTTTAAAGACAATTAAGGAATTGAAGTAATTTCTTAAAATCATATATCCTTCCTTAACATTTTTGTTGAGAGTCCTTACCTGCTATATTTTGATTCCACCAGTGATTTGTAAACCAAATTGTCATGACAATGACAACATTGTCATGTTCCGATCACTAGCCCTGAGAACATGTCACGTGACTAGTTTTAAATTGGTTTTACTTATTCCTGCTAACTTCCTGCAGGAGTAAGAAGAACCATAATATTGTTGTCCACATATAACTTAAATATTAATTAACAAGTCTTTTTCCAGCCCTGTAGAATCTTTAAAACACTTATTGCAGCAATTTAATTTTCATAATCCTTATAACATGAAGTTCTAAATTTTATAGATGCCCACCAACAATTCATTATAAGTTTGTAATAAAAATGGCAACAACGAACGCCCTTTAAAAATATGGACAACAACTAACTTAATACTTTTTTCTTCCTTCGTGTTTTATGTTTTTATTTTTTGCTCATTTCTTTAAATTATTTAGTTAAAATTTCATCAACACTATGATTTCTTTCTTAATCAAGTTTATCAGCAAGTGGGGAGCGGAAAAAATGTTTATGATGTCTGTGTTGGTATCTTATGAGTTGTGTGTGTGTGTGTGTGTACATGGAATAAACGGTCTAATGCTTTAAGGCTTTAATGATTGCTTTAATGACATTTTAAGGCCAAACTTTTTTTTAGTAAAAACCAAACCAAAAATAATAAAAATAATAATGTGGCACGTCAAAGAGGATTAAGTGTTGATGAGGTTTTTAATGATTTTTATTTTTTATTTTTGGGTGGAGAAAGATTTTTTTTTTGTATTTTTTTAGATACTTAATATTTTTCTGCTTAAGGTATCTTGTCAATTTCCTTCCTTTTTTTCTTAGCTGCTCCTTTTTTACTGGAAAGGTGTTAAGAAAATAATTTTTATATCTTGTATTTTGTTTTCTAATTTTAACTAACAATGATTTTTTTTTCATTTCTTTTTCACAACTTTTTAGCATTGTTGTTGGCCTTTTTTTAAAGCTTTAAGGCTGCCTTCGTTGGGCACACAAAAGTGTATAGTAAAGCGAGCAAGGATAAGAGGCTGAAAAAGCATTGAAACATGTAAAAATTACTCACTTAAGTTGTTGAGCCTCATTAATTTTTAAACAGAGGCACGCAAAAGTAAATTATTTGGATTTTTTTCCCCCAATATTTTTTCGTCTACTGAAAATAATAGTAGACATCATCGTCATTCGTTCATTTATTATGCAGTTTAGTTACTTGGTATATAATAGTATAGTTGTATGTATGTACAGTGTACACAGTCATAGTTACTGCTGCTCGTTTAATTTCCAACGCTTTTAAGGGTATAAATGTTGATTTTATTTTAAATTTTAGGGGATTAATTGAAATATGATGTGATTTAACATATTTTTTTCCTCCGTCTTGCTTTTATACTTATTCTAATATATTTTTTATTTATTTATTTTACTCACTTTCTTTAGGTAGTAAAAATATTAAATTCAATTTTTTTTTGCCATGTAGAGAAAAATTTTATATAATGAATAATGTGTTTTAATCAAATTTGTTTAATCATGAGGAAAACAAAAAAAAGTAATAATAATTTCATTAATTTTATAAAAGTTAAAAAAAAAAATACCAAAAAGAAGAAAAAGAAGATGGGAAATTATTAAAATAACTGTATTTTATTTTAAAGCCGGAAACGGTTTACAGTTAAATAAATATCTTGAAATAGAAAACCCAATCAGGTTGAAAATGTTTACGACTGGCGGATTAAATAATTAGCTAGTAGTCTTTTTCTCTTTCTGAATTTTATAGAGAGGGTGAGAGCAGAAGAGAGGTGGAGGATGTATTATGCTTAAACATTTTTAAATAATTTCCTTATATTTTCATCTGTAATTTATTTCCAGAGATATTAAGATAACTTAATGATTTTGAATGAAATTGACAGTTCTTGTAAAAAATATATAATAAATTTTTTTCTATAAAATAAATTTGACTAGTTTTTCAACAATCTTCAGTTCATTATGTCTGTTTAAGAAAAAAACAGTAATAATAAAATCAATTATTATAGTTAATAATATTATCATATTCAAGATTGGAGCAAAATCAAATAAAAATTAATTAATATAAACAATTTCGTAATTGAAGTAGATTTTTACTTTTTTCTTTGTAATTGAAAATACCTTCCATAAAAGACCCATTTTCGGGTCATATTTTTACTTTTATTTTTATTAAAGACTTAATACAATTATTGGTACACATAGGCAATGGTGTAGAGTATAATATGATCGGACTTGAAAGACCTATTTCTCTCCTTTTTAATTAATTATGTTGTAATATCGAATTTTTATAATATACTTCCCAAAATTTGGCACAGGTCATTTTAACGCACGTGTTGGTAACTTTTTAAAGTTAAGAAATTACATAATGTTTTTCCGAGCTTTTATTAATTACTAAACTATTTGCAAATAATTCGTTACATGTGAAGATGGGTGGTAAAGGATTATGACTATTTTTGGTTTTCGAATTTACATCAATCTTCGAAATATCTATATGAAATTTCAGTTCCTTTCGAGCTCTATACAGATAGTTCTTTGGACATAGCAAAATTCAAAACAAAGAAAAAATATACTTAATGGGGTCTTAAATGATTTTTACACACTTAATGACAAACTCAATATAGTTTTAATATTGGGTATACAAATACTAGTTTTTCCATTCAAAAATCTTGTAATATATTTTATTATTTATTTGTTCGATTAATAGAAAAAATTTCGAATTTTATTAGATCACACGAATAAATTAAAAAATTATGAATTATGATCTAATAAATCCAATTTCAAAAAATTTACAAGTCTATTACATTTATTAATAACTAGTATTTTTCTTTTTTTAACGATCCATTTTGCTTTAGATAAGAAAAATGTAAAGCATACATGTTCAGAGTCACAAAACGATATCGTTCCTCCATTAAATTTTTACAAACAATCGAAAGTGGATCCATTACAATAATCTAATAAAGCAGAGTAAATCGTATGTGAAGATCGGACAACCGAACAAAATTGTCGAAAAAAAAAAAAAAGAATTTTTCTACCATCATAGTTTATAGTGCAACTAAATACATACATTCAGATTTAATAATTCGAAAATAAATATAAATGTATGTAAACATGTAACCGTTATAAAAAGAAGTATTAACAGAATATCGTAATAATAACTGACATGTCATTTGATTTTTCAAAGCCACAATAACGAAAAGAAAAATAAATATATAAAACGAAAATTAAACTGTATGCTGGAGTTTTTCTCATTTTATTTTATGTAAGTAGTATATATTATATACATATGTATTTACTTTCTTTAAAAACATTTTCAACAAAAAGTCAAACAAATGCATTGAGTATTTTACACATGTCAGTCATTGTAAACTGTAACAGCAGTATATGGCAACATATCAAGTTACCTTAAAATACATATGCTGCAGAAATCTCTGAACATATACATAGATACTTTAACGCAGATATATACATATTAATATTAACATATACTAACACAAAACTTAGTATGTATTAAGCCAACAAGGGAAAAAAATGCTAAAAAATCAATGATAGAAAAATATCTGTCTTGAAAAATACCAAAAAATATTGAAGACAAACAAACAAAAATCATTGAAAAAATTTATATTTTTTTAGTTTCATTATTTCGTTTATTTTGTTGCTGTTTTTGTGGATATTGTCAGTAAGAAATGTTAAGATAAAGATGCAACATGCAAGAAGACATAAAGTGATGAGAAAAGCACAAGTAAACTTAATATATAGTAGTATTAGTTACTGATATACATATACATTCAAACATGCATGTTTATGTGCTTACATGTATGCATTTATTTCTTAAGTAAATAAAAATTGATGCATTTGCTTACTAAAACAGCACAAATGTTACATAAAAAATCTGTATTAAAATTGACAAAAAAATAAAATAATCATAATAAAAACAGATATTAAATTCTATTGAAAATTTTGTTGGTAAATCAATAGGAAGTCAATAAGTATTGAAAGAAAGGAAATATCCAACAACTGGGAAAAATGATTATAAAAAAATCTGACAATTATAATGTAAAGTGTAAAAATTTATTAAATATGTATAATTTCTAATTGGTCATGTTCAGTTGAATTCGTGACATTAACTGAAATTGATTTAATTTTGTTTTTATTTATTTATAACTTAATAAGTGTCAATAGTAGATTGTAACAGTGCCGGTTTGAGCTAAAAGGCGCCTTATGTGTTACATTGTTTATACAACTATATAAAAAAAAACATGTGATCATATTTAATTTCTCCTATTTTATTCTAGAAAAAAATTAAAAATTTAACATTTATTTTATTATTACTTATCTCTTTAAATATATATTACATCTCTTACTAGATCTTCCAAATGAGGTAGGAAATTGAAGTTTGACATGTTCCAACGCAAAGGCTTTTCTCTCTCAAAGTGATTTGGAAATTTTTTGGGATATTTTACTGTAATATTGTCCCTGTTTTTTTTTTTTTGATATATTGATTTGCAAATATCAAATCCTATCTGAAACTGATTTTGCTTTTCGTTCAGTGTGCGCATTAATATTGAATTTTTTTAATTAATCCTTTTCCATCAGATTCAAAGGGCATTAAATCTTTGACTTCGATTACTGGTATCAAAACGTTGGATACGTAAATTTTTACTTGAACATTTATTTAGCTCATTTTAGTGCAAAGTGAACACATAACATCGAATGGGTAAACATTTCTTTGAAACTTTTGTGAACACATCAAAATAATGTTTTTTGATCGGTACATTAAAAAAACTATCTTAAAAGCTTAGTATAGTTTAAGTGACATTAGACTTCTTTTTCCTCTAATGTTTTCAAAGCTGTCAATAAAGAACCTGCTGTTTTTAAGACCTGTAAAATTTTATTTTTTAAATTTTATGAATTAAATGCTCAAAAATAATTCCAGCAAACATACCCACAAATATAAACTCAAATCGACCTCAAAGAAGACCCCCTTTAAATGACTGGGTTTCTGTGAACGCATCATGGGAAGTAAAAGTAATTTTTTATAAGGTTTTCCCAAATGAGACCAATCAAAAGCAGCATATATTTCAGTTGATACTTGCATGCTCTGAAAAAAAGATAATATATTGTATATTCTTGAGTAAACAAAAAAAAATCCCTGAATTTTTTTTTTAGTTTTACCTCATCTTTTATTCTCTGGCCATTATAGCAATACAAACTCAATTGTAAAGTGACGGCACTCAAAAATAAAGCTTTATAAGCGGCATCAAACATTGAATAATTCGGACGACTAACACTGAAAACCAAACTGCAGATTTCCGAACAAACAATGATGAATTTTATGAAAATTATTTCACCATAAACATGATTCAATCTCTCAGCCAGTGCCAGGGTTTGGCGATGATATTGTATACACGATATAATGGGTGAAAAAAATTTCTTAGGTTCACGATATTGATTGGTATCTACACCTGTACCATGACTTGCATATTTATTGCATTTAATAGCAACTTGATGAAAACGATACATTAAAATTTGATATTGTGCCAAAATATTTCGTACAAACCAGGTGAATAAAGTATCAATAGCTAAGGATACATCACAAACATAATAACTAGTGAAGAAATTCAATAGAAAAACTATAGAATAGCCACCAATATGAGAATAATTCCAAAAGTAGCTGTTTGATGAAAAATCAATTTAAACCTCAATTAATTTCTATGTATAATGCCAATGACTTTGAAATGACATTGTTTTGCAAAAAAATAAAACTTACGTAGCTTTATTGGCCTCCACTAAAATCAACTTTCCACTTGTAATATAAACATAAAGACCATATATAGCTGGATGTATAAAGGCAAAGGTGCCCGTGGCAAGAACAATTCTATAATAAATATTTGAAACAAATGCATCATTGGTATTTTCTTTGCGCACTAATAACAATTCTTCATGCTCAGCTGAAAAATATTAATATAAAATTAAATTTCTGTCTCTTACAATTATGTATATTTTATAGAAATTCCTTGCTTGCTTACCTTTTAAATTTAATTGATGTAATTCATTTACTAATTGCACAATATCCTTTCGTTTACTGAGAAATATAATCATTTTCCATATTGATAAAATACATTGACACATTAGAGGTACTGAATCGGTTACTTCATCATATTCCTTAATATGTGTCGCTACATAATGAAGAATAAGAATCAGATGAAAGAATGTACTTATCAAGAGACCATAACATAATAGTGGTCGTTTTACCACATGGTTAGGATTTTGAACCATGGGATTTAGACCAACACCAGCAAATGTTAACTTTTGAATATAAAAGTAACGTTGCACAATCATTGAAAATTTTCACCAACTATTAAACGTATCTTATGATTAAGAACGGCCGAATTTGGAGAAGTTTATTATCTATATGATTACATTTGTACACTGACATCGTGTTTAAATAGTTACTTCCGTAGACAGGGTCGTATTATATAAATAGTATAGTAAGGCCCAAAATTATTCAATACTAAAAGTTTCAATTTAGAAAAATAAATAATTTTTCATTTACCTTATATTACTAAAGAATTAAAAGTGTATTCAAGATGATTAAGTTCAATATGATGAATTTAGTACAATTATTATTATTTTTTTATATTTTTGGCTTCAAGTTTATAGAAAAGAAAACACTAGTTATAAAATTCATCTCATAATTCCTAGCAAAAACTTTGCTTACCATGTAATGAGTTAAAAAGCTAATATAATGACTTTTTACAACTTGCACATGATGTATAAATTATTAACTTACCACAATGATGTCATTGAAGGCAACTACTTATAACATATTATTACAAATAGGTATTTTAGAAAGTCATTACTTTAATGCCATTATAAGAACTACTTACATTGATGCTATTCAATAATTCATTTCATTAAAAAAAAAATAATAAAAAAAAAATTACAAATTACATGGAAGTAATTTTTTCGTTTGCGTTACGTTGTTTATGTCCATGATATATGTTTTTTTCAAATACGATAATGCCAATATAAAAAACAGTAGGAATTGGACGAATTTCTATTCCATTTTTTCAATAATTTAAGTTTTTTAGTTACGAAAAATTAAAATTTGAAAAAAAAATCAAAATAAAATATGGTTTTTATAATGAATGAATGAATCTATAAAATTCGAAATATTTTTATCGTTGTTACAACATACTAATTAAATAATTGTAAGATTTGCGTGAAGCAAAATTTATCCGCAGTTGTATATACAGCCAATGACCAATAATATGAACATGTTTTTGAGTATTTTAAACAAAGTGATGCATATTTGATGACCAAAAATAGTTATTATATCTCTAAAGTTATTGGACCTGCCACCAGTAAATTAATTTTGTGAATGCTTTAGAAAAATCTTATTGGAGAAAATGAGGTTCCAGCTACATCTGAGAAGAAAACAAGAACAATTAGAGAACATTTTTAAGTATCTGAGGTACTGACTGCTAAAAGCAAAATCTGCAACAAATAATCAAGTGTAAACCATTACATTACTGTTTTGGCATTTCAATTCACTCAAATCGTCTTTCAGAATAACAAATGTTGAGCCAAATAACTTTATATATATTGTCATTAACACAGAAAAAAGCCTAAGCAGTGGCAAGTGACATAGAGAATATGAAGATTCAGGGAAGATATCTTTAGTACATAGAAATATGTTGAAAAATTTGTGATAATTGTCAAACAATTTACAAACAAAAAATTAAAAATTATAATTGAAATTTATATTTGTTTATAAATGTCATTTGATTAAAAATTTTATTTTTTTGAATTTGAAAGTGATTGCGCTTGACATTTTTATTTAAATATAGAATTTTTGAACGAAAAATAAGCCAAAAGGAAAAACTAAATAAAATTATATGTGAACAGTGTTGATTAAACGTACTGTGTTTTTCAAAAAACAAGTCAAAAACTAATGTATGTGAACAAATATTAGTGTGATTGTTATCTTTAGTGTAATAATGTATTCAAAATTTATAGAATTTAATTTAAAAACATAATGTGTAAAGTAAACCATTTAAATTTTTAAAATATGCTGTAAATAAGGGCTTTCTATAAAGATATGACAACATATGCTTATAATTAAAAAATATGTAGCTATCAAAGAAATATATGTTTATATATTTTTGCTCCAACCACACACAGAAAAAAGATTAGTCGGAAAATGGTTCTAGTACTAATTTTAATATGAGCACTGAATTCTTATTCTACATATTGGTGGATTAAACCATTTATTTTATGATTGAAACTAAAAAAATAATCAAACAAACACAAAGCAGTACTTAATAAGTTTTTCGAATTTTTTTGAATGCGAAGTGATTAGAGTGTAAATATTATACATAAAATATTTAAAATTAAAAAGTACTACATAAAATGAACTTAATATCCCCATAATTTTTGACTTAAAAAAATTTAAATAAAGTCATTTCTGAAAAAAAAAAGTGGATAAGAGGCTTAAACCATATTCAAAAAAATGGCTTATTATTTTATTTTGAAATCCAACAAAATTATTTCGGGCCCTTATTTCATTAAGGCTCCTTTTTTAACGAAGTACCAACGTTGTAATATAAAATGAAAATATTTACATTTTCAAACTTTTATTTATAAACTACATAATAATTATAGATTATACAAACTGTAATTAAACTTATAACAGTTTGTTAAACAAAACAAATTTTCATGTAAATACCTAAAAGCATTAACATGTGTTAAATATAATTAAGGACACACATACATATATATGTAATAAAATGCTTATTAATAAAAAAACGTTTTTTTTTTTTTTTTAAATCTTCTGCTAACAACATAGGAAATTTCCAAAATTCTTTTTAAAGTATTGTTTAAATATATAGCATTAGTTGATATAAAAAAAACTATGTTTATGTTTTTTCTATATAATAAAATCTTAAATTTAGTTAAAAAAATATCAAACGAAACTTTAAAGAACCCTCTTAAGTAAAAACCAATATGACATAAAATCAATACGAACATCATAGAATTTCAGCAACTTATACAAATTTTAACAACAGCAACTGCTTCAACGTCATCGATGTCAACAACAGTTACAAAATTTCCAAGTTATTCAACCATCATATGTTGTGTCATTGAAATTGATGTCATATCCAGCTATTCTCCTCATTGCAAACATCTTCAAGATGAAATAATAAACTAATAAAAATATCAATATATTTTACATTGAAAAAAATAGAAAAAAAAATTATGTAAAAATAAAATATAATATATAATTTATGTATTCACGGTAGGAATGAAAATATATTTTCATTTAATCATCATTTTAATAAATCTTGTAATTAAGACATAACTGCTTCATAAATATTGTGTAAGATCAGTATATATAAGGATCAGTAATAAAAATATATAATTTGATTATTATCCTTTAAGTACTTTCAGACGATAATACATAATAGTAAGATTTTTCGACATTAAAATATTACGTATTTCATCGGCATGTAAAAAAATCCAATAGAAAATCCTTAAGTAGTTTACACGGTAACACATATTAAATATAATTTTTGCAAGCTCGTACCTTTATGAAATTCTTGATAAATTTAA
>MINK01023382.1:0-13997 GCA_001735545.1 Phormia regina
AACAAGCAAATTTACACTTAATTTTTATAATATATATTAGGAATAGAATAAGCAAAAGTTATACTCTCAAATTTGACACTCTCTGTTGCACATTATGACACAAAATTCTTATGTAAAGAATCTCTAATATTCGAATAACTAACATAACAATGTTAGTTATTCGATTATTCAAAAGTCGATTTATTACAAACAGCTGGCTGAAAGTGTTGCCACAGTATTAACTTTTAGTGTCAAAACAAATACACAAAATTAGTCATCATTTAATAGATTCTACTAAAATTCTGAAATTATCTTCATTAAACTCGAAATTTAAAAAAAATATATAAAATTTAAAAGGTATACAACATGAATCGCTTATTTGGTAGAGGAAAGCCTAAAGAACCAGCACCAAATCTTAATGATTGCATTAAGGGAGTAAGTTGTTTGTTTTTGACAAAACTACAAATATATTGTTTATTATTGATAAATTCAATGAAATCATTCACATTTAAAGGTAGATGAACGGGCTAGTAATATAGAGGAAAAGATAAACAAATTGGAAAATGAACTGCGTAAATATCGTGAACAAATGTCTAAAATGCGTGAGGGTCCTGCTAAAAATTCAGTTAAACAAAAGGCCTTGAGAGTGTTGAAACAAAAGAAAGCGTAAGTTTTGCAAATTAAATAAACAATAGTTGAATGATTGAATTGAATGTGGTATTGTAGTTATGAACAACAAGCTGAAGCTTTGAGAAATCAATCCTTTAATATGGAACAAGCCAATTATGCAGCTCAATCTTTAAAAGATACTCAGGCTACTGTGGCAGCAATGAAAGATGGCGTTAAACAGATGCAAAAAGAATTTAAAAAAATCAATATTGATCATATTGAGGTAAGATAGATTGTGAAAGCAAAAAAAAAAAAAAATTGATATATTATTGAGTTTAGGATATACAAGATGATATGGCCGATATGTTAGAACAAGCTGATGAAGTTCAGGAAGCTTTGGGTCGCACTTATGGTATGCCCGAGGTAGATGATGAAGAATTAGAAGCTGAGTTGGATGCTTTGGGTGATGAAATAGCTCTTGATGATGATGCTAGTTACTTAGATGATGTTGTAAAAGCTCCTTCTGCTCCCGATAAGGAACCAGGATCTGATAGTATTTTACCAGGCAATAAGGTAAGGGCGTGTTGGTTGTTAATTTGTTTTCGGTATTTGGTAAACAAATATAAAAGTTTTGTTTTGTTTTATCAAAATCTTTTTGGCTACAATTATTAAATCAAATCAAAAAACAACAGATTAAATTTAATTTTTTATTTGAATTTTAAAAAAATTTTGGATTTTCATATTTTGAAACAAATTGTATGAAATTATATATATTAACATATTTCAGATTGATTTTTTAATTGTAAAATGAACCATTTTATTCTACTTTTCTAGAATTCCATTGAAACTGATGAATTTGGTTTGCCCAAAGTTCCAACTTCGGTAAAGACATCTTAAATAAAACACACTCAAATCTTCATTTAGTATTTAACTACGTAATCAATTTTTATTCTTTATTATTAAAAAAACAAACTATATATTTTTTCACCTTTTAGTTGTTTTCTGTATTAATAAGTTGCTAAAAAAAACAAGATTTCATAAGAAATACATCTAAATAATTTCTCATAGATTTTCTAAAAAATGTATTTAAATTTTTTTTTTTTTTGTAAGTTTTGCTAAAGAATTGTTTAATTTGTTAGAGAAAAGAAAAACTGAATTTTAATAATAAATAAAAAAAAAAAAAACAAAATATTGTTTTTATAAAATTTTACATAAGGAACAATTTTTTTTCTTTATTTTAGCATAAATATTTGTTGTGTTTGTTGAGAAAGAGTTAAATTTAGTAAAGGAAGACTTTTTGTTTATAAAGATTTTAATTAATTTAATTTGAGAAATAGAAATTTAAAATTAATTACAACTAATTAACTGACAAAATTTTAGTCAGAATATTTTAAAATTGTGTGTAAGGAGTTTTTTTTTTTTTAATTTTTAACTTGTACGTAAATTTTTATTTGTAATTTTTATTTAAATAAATAGTATAATTTGTAAATAAATATTAGGGACGAATTTAAATAAGATACTTAAACAAAACATATTTTTGTATAAAGGGCAACTTAAAATAAATACATATTGATTAAAAAATCTTCAAAGACTATAAACTAGATTATGTGATGCAAAAACTTTATCAAATTAACAATTTTTATTTTTGCAATTTATTTATTATATAAATGTTTAGAATTTAAATAGTATTTATATTATAATAGCATTTTCATTACAGAAATTATCATTTTACTTTATTAACCTTAATTTATTTGAATATTTCTTTGAAGATTTTATAATATTAATTTAACAATTTCTTTTTAATTTTTTAATATACTTATTTATAAATATGCAAAAAAATAATTACTTATTATTATATATATATTTTTTTTTTTTGTATAAAAATAGAAAGTCTTGTCTTTGTGGCCTATAAATAACAAAAAGGAACTACAAATTAAAAAATAAAAAGAGAACCAATTATATTCGGTATACCGAATTTTTTCTTTTGAAAAAGATATGCGTATAGAAAAATCACAATAATAAACTTGAGTGCAAAATAAAATAATAAATTTCCTGATTAAAATATAAATTTAAATACCTTAAGAAAAAATGGGGGCGTTTAAGATTAAAGAATGTTTTATTTAAATTTGTTTATTTGTTATAAAAAATCATTTTGAAATTGTTTAAATAATAACAATTTTTATATTAAATCTTAAATGAAAAACATTTAAGATTTAAAATTAGTTTTGAACAATTTCCGTTAAAAATTTGACGCACTAAAGAGGAATTTTCTTTGAGTTTTCTACGATGTACTAATAAGTACTAATGTTTTTTTTTTTTTTTTTTTTTTTTTTTTTTTTTTTTTTTTTTTGATATTTCTATTGGCTACAGTATTTCATCATAACCAGAAAATACCGTCTACGGTTTACACAAAATTCCCTTTAAGTCGTTTTAATATTTTGTTCATCTTGTTAATATTTTTGGATTATTCAGAAATTAGTATCCGACATTGTTTTTCATGACTTTTACTCTTTAAACCTCTGGTGAAGAGTATAAAAATCATGAAGCTTGCAATGCTCAAAAGAGAAGTCATTCGTTGCTGAACATTTGTAGAGAACGGGACGTATAGTGCAAGGTTTATTTATTTTTAAATTTTTTTTTTGTTGAATAAATCATGATAGAACAAAACAAGGTAGAATTATTAGGGAGATAAAACAAAAAAATAAAAATATTTACAGCCTTATTCAAACTTGCTTGCTAACGAGTGGCAGTTAGTTTACAATTCAAATTAAGAATAAATATTTCTTGAAAAAAACTGCAAATTCTTTTTGGCTATATTTTGCAAAATTCAACATGTTTGTTTTCCCTATAGACAATTTATTACAAGATTAGATTTTATAAACAAAATAAAAGTAAACATTTACTTTTTACACTTTTTAAAATTTTTATAATTTCAATTTGTTAATAATTATTTTATTTTTTTGCACTTTGTTTTCATTTTTTCACATTTTCTTTTAACTGACTGTGCAAAGAAAATAAATTTGAGAACGTTCCCTCTAATAATTGTACATCGTTATTTACTGTATCGTGGAATAAATGAATTAATTTGAAATCGATAATTTTTGACAAATTTTAATTTTTTTTCCAAATATTTATAAGGTTTCAATTTGAATAATTTAAACGGCTGGAATTGTAATTTAAAGCAACTAAAAAGTTATTCGTATTCATTGACAGCTACGTGGAAGCGGTATAAACACAAAAAATAACAGTGTTCTAATTTTGATTATTTTAGCAAATTGTCGAAATTGATATTGCTTTTTAATATTTTTGTTATAAACGAAATTATTAAAGAATATACTTCAGGACACTTAGAGTTATATGATTGTTATTTTCAATTATGGACGGATTTAAACACAACATTTACAATATTGTAATTATTGTCTTAATTTACCATATCCGAGTTTAATTACATGTTGATCAATTCTTTTATAAAATTTTTTAAAATGTTAGTCTTTATTTTTTTCGCAAAAGCTACAAATATATTTTAGAAGAATTTTAAATTGGACGATACTATTTCTTTACTAATGAGGTGTAAATGAGATCATTATTATATGATCATTACAAATATAATTTCAAATTATTCTTGCCTTTTTACCTAATATTTCGCAAGAATTTGTGAAGGCAAATTTACTGCACTTATTTCTATTTTATTTATAGATAGATAGATTTATGTATAAACTTTGCAATATAAAACAAAAAAAAAATTTGTGCTATCTAAAAAAAATTTGAGCAATAATATACTATCTATTAAAATTGTGTCAAATAAACTAAAGATTATAGCCAGATAAACAAATAATTTTTCTTAAACACCCCTTAAAAATGTGTTAAAAACTCATCAAACGCACACATCTACATAGATACATTAATAATATTATTCGTAATAACTAATTTCTAATTTTAACCACAGCCACTTAATCTACGTAAACGTATGCGCTTAAAATATTTCCCGGGTGGTGGACAATGATATGTAACATTTGTTACAAAATTATAAGCTGCATACATATCATCATTTGTAAGTTTATGTAACGTTATCATACCTTTTAGTGTACAAGAATGTTTATAACGACCATAATTAAATAATGGATGATGATGTCTCTGGATATTTGCCTTCTCTGCACACATTCCAGTGACATAGACATCTTCTAAATAAACTAAACTTGTATTCAAGGCCGCTTCATATAGCTGAGGTACTACATCCATAGACATTAGATAACCAGATCCCGATAAATATGTAGGATAATAATCTTTGGTATACATATAGTAAGGCATATACCATTTGCTTTTTACATTGCCTAAGACTGGAGCCTTACAGAACATGTAACCCACCATATAATTTGTGGTGGCATTTAAACGATTCAGGGCGGATAATGTTTGATAAGTATGACTGTCATAGTAATCAAGGGTTTCATTGTAGAGTGGTACAGTGCCACCCAATAGGAATTGCAATAAATTGGGTACATTAACAAAAGTATCATCATCACATTTCATAAAGAAGGCAGCCCGTTGAAAACACTTGTTGCGCGTAATCCACTTTAAAGCCATAACAGATTTAATGGTTAAATTATTATAAGAATCTAAAAAGTTTTCCTGTATTATATCATCATATTGTTCGGCTTCTTGCTGTAGACGTATAAGTGTTTCATTACCTCCCCCGTTTGCGCCAGACATTAACGAGTCTGTTTTTGTATGACCCAATAAAAATAGAATACGCACCGGTATTGTAGCAGATACAATTGCTGTCGTTTGCTAAACACAAATGAAATTAAATAATAGAAAGTGTTAATGACAAATTTAAACAAAATGAAGAAAAAGTAAATAAAAAACATAAAACCAAAAACAACAACAACAACTATACAAGAATAAAAGTACCTACTATCGAGAGTACTTTTATAGAATTGACTTACTTACATTGCCATTCAATTTTATGAAATCTTGAAACAATTTAATACGTTGACTTTTGGGTTGCAAATATTTATCGCTTAAATGGGAATGCAATTTTTCAAACATGCTATAATTAAATTCTGTTGTATTGCCCCAAGTTTCGCGTATAGTTTGTCTAGAATAAAAAAAAACAAAATTGATGTTAATTTATATTTAAATGAATTATCTTTAATTTATAACTTTAGTATTAAAACATCGTTATATTTAATTTATAAGTTATTTAATTCAATCAAAATATTTATTTATTTTTATTGTAGGGGTTTTATAAGTGTTTGGTAATGCTAAATTTTTCTCTAAAAATAATTATGTTGAATTTATTTTAATTTTAATAAAAAAAAATGTTTTATTAATATTTTTACATTGGTGTGGTTTATTAAATTTATCCAATATTGAGACTTAAACACATTTATTCCATAGTTAGGATAAAAATAAAGTATTAACTACTAAGTTTCAAATTAATTTAAGATTAGTCCGTATTTGAATAAATAAATGTTATTGTAATTAGACATTTGATCTTATGGTACATAAGAGTAAACTATTTCAAATTTATTAAAATTCATCAAAAATTGTCAATATTATGGTTCAATTTTTACAATTGCAATTTATTACAATATTTACATACCTTGCTACGAAATTATTTACCCCCGAACACACAACAATTAAAATGAACATTTTCTCATTACACTTGTGACGCGGTTCTAATATTGTTGTATCGTTAAATGGCAAAACATAATCACTTATATTACGTGACACACTAAAATCCCAATCGGACAAGGGATCTGCAAGAATAAGAAAACAAAACAACAAAAGAAAATGTATTAACAAACAGGCACATACATATATGTACATTTAACAAAAGGAGCAACAATTATTTAACAATAAGAAATTGCATGCAAAAATTCTACTCATTTCGACTCACACACAACATGCCACACCTTCATTCACACACTCCAAGTTTAATAATGCCACTTAAATAAATAAGAAAAGCAAATAAAAACTGAAGAAAAAACTGAAAATACTTACAATGTCTTGACGGTGTACCAGAAAATACCGAACTATAAAATGTTAGAAATAACATCATGGGAACCATAAAAGCACATAATAATAGGCGTGTTAAGCGTTTTCCAAGCCCTCGATTAATTTGAAGTTTGCGACGATTGTTCGAAGCTAATGTAGCTTGAGTTGAACGTATGGCACCGGCTAATTTTTTACGTAAATCTTTGCTTCTTTGTTGAAATTCCACAGAATCTTCATAATCACTAATATCCTCGCCATCGACCGAAGAAGATGATGAGGGATTTAATGTGGAATTGGAACTATTAGAGCTTAAGGGTAAAAGAGTAAGTTTTTCATAATCATAACGACCCATTTTTAGACGTTCTTGTACTAAACATACTCTTATGGCTTCAAAAAATCCTGCAAAATTTTATTAAGCAAATAATTTAAAATTAATCCTATTTTTAATCTTTAAAATAACAAGAAAATAGTTTTAAATCTTATCAATTATTCATTAAGAACTTTAAACATTTAACGACTACAACATGTCAAAATCACAATGAGTTAATATTTGTAATGTTTTATACAGTTTATTATTATTATTGTTTGTTTATTGCTTACCGTACAACCAATTACTCCCTTGCTAAAAGAACAACAATTCTAGTACACCTTTATAAAAGGTGTGAAGAGAGCAACAAAAAATCTGGACAAAAGAGAGCAGGTTTATTTACAAGCAAGAAAATATAATCGACCTTCAATTTCTTTTCTTGTGCATTATATTTTTTAAAAATTGCAATAACTCAAAAATTAGACTTGTTAACTATTTTATTTAATTAATTACTGAACTATTTCATGTAGCTTTCTTCATTCACTTTTATTTTAAAATTATTTTTTTTTGTTTATTTTATTTTTTGTGTATGTTGCTGATTGCTGCACCATAAATTTTTATCACGCGACTTTACACCATATAAATTGTTGAAAAACATAACTTTTCATGAGTTAATTTAATGTACTAAAAACTATAGTTGTTATCCGATAAACTTAATTGATAATATTTGTTATCAATCACATTTCTGGTTTATTCTTATGATTAGATTTGTTATTTCCGTATGAAAAAAAATAAGTTAATTTCAGTTTTGCTTTTTGTTTATGAATGCCTGTTTTGAGCAGAGACCTGCGGCGAATGTTTTTAACGGCGGCGACGGCTCAAAATCGGCTGTTAGCCGGCTGAAAGATGAAGATAGCTTATCGTCTATACTTATTATACGCCATGGTATAATTATAAAGTACTCGCACATCTACGAAAACAACAATTCCTTGTATTTTGTTTGTGTAAAACTATCGCACACAATGTCAAAATGCTATGAACAGAAAATGAGTGAATAAAGTAGAGGAATACTAAAATACTAACGAAAAATATTACATGGGAATACAACCAAATGTTCAAAATTCAACATTTATAATTAAAATCAGTGTATCTCAAAAAAGGTATTTTTAAAATTATTAAAAAATTTTAGGAGTTATGGACCAAAATAAAATTTTATTAGCAATAAATGCTGAACTATACAAAATGAAATTTTTACTTTAGTATCATTTTAAAGGCAAAGATATTACCTTTAAAATGATATTTAATATGTTAATTTAGTGCAAAATTTCAAGGGTCAAAATAAGGTTAACAAAAATTAAAACATTATATCTCAGAAGATTCTTAACAAGTTATACAATGTTAACACATCTCCATACTCATGCAAAATTTCATGCTGGATACTCTCTTGCATACAAAATTTAATTTTCTTCAATCAAAACGACTTTATGAATATTAAAAAAATTATAATATTCAAATTAAAATATTCAAATATTAGTACGCATTTACTTAGTGTTTTTGAAAAATATTTATTTATTTATTCAAAAGATTTTACAGTAATATAATATATCCAATGTTGATATAGGATAAGTGTCAACATGTACCAGTAGTAGGAACAAACTATGGGTAAAATTGTATCTGTTGGACCATTTTTTCAAAACAGATAAACTATATTTTGTTCAAAAATTATTTATTTTTTTAAATTATATTATACAAGCGCAACCCGGTACGCTTCGCTACTCCTTATTAAGGAATATCAAACATTTACTACCGTTTAGGAGATTTAAAAAGTGATCGTAAATATGGGCGTGGCATCCCACCCAGTTCTTACAAAGCTGTATGTCGAATTTGATGAAAATCGGTGCAGTCGTTCATGAGTTTTAAAAAAGTGGGCTTACATAGCCTATAACCACCTCCGGCACTGGTAGTACCTTCGTGTCAATCGGTTCTGCAGTTTAGACGTGATTGACTCATAAACAAACTTACACCTCATTTTTATAATATATATTAGGATTTCATAGTTAAGGGCACTTTTGGATCATCACATGTCGAACATTGTAAAAATATGTCGACAATAGGCAAATTCGGTGTATTTTATAACATGTAATAAATAGGCCAATTAAACATTTATTTCTTTGCAAAAATCCAACAAAATCTGAAAGAGTACTCTTTAATAAAGTGGTGGAATTGCCCGTTATACAAATATCATGATTACGTTCGGAAATATAAATCTTGCAAGACAGAAGAAAAATTAAACTGCCGATCAACGATACAGTTAAAGTAGTGATTATATAAAGATTGATTAAAAAACAGTTGCAGAAGTTCAATTTTTTAAGAAATGGTAATATGCTCTTTTAAAATTCTGGTTCGTTGCCTTTAAAATACTTACCTTTAATTTATGTATATATGTATCTTAAATATCTTAAAAGTCGTGAAATTTTAATTTTCTTTGATAATATTAGTATTTTTGGTACTAAAAATATATTTGTTTTAACTTTTTTGGAAGTAATTATTAATAAATTCCAAAAATGCTCAAAATATACATTTAGTCTTACTTTGAAATGTGGTAAAAGAATTCATTTTTACTGGATATTAAGGCCGGTTAAGGTCAACTACACTAAAAAAACCTTTGTTAATGTTAACAATGTTTTATTCAACAACATATTCAATATAAGGCGTTTGCCATTACCAATATGGCAACCTAATCAGCTGTTTTATTCAATCACTTTCAAAAACCGGCAAATTTTTTCTATGCGAATTTCATTCTACTTTGCGTTTTAAAATTATTTAAAAGAAATTTAATTTATTTTATCCTAATAATTATGGCGACGGTTACGTCCAATTCTCTTAATAGCAAAAGATGGCACAGTTTGCGTCATATATTGGAAAGGGCTGGACCTTTTTGCAAATCAGATTTTACACCTTCTCCTGATAATCTAGAGTTTTTACAAAACACTTGTAAAATTTTAGTAATAGGTAAATTAAATTAATATTTGAAAAATGTTTCATGTAGTGCATATTTTTTATTAATTTATTTCATCCCAAGGTGCTGGAGGCTTGGGCTGTGAACTTTTAAAAGATCTAGCCTTAATGGGCTTTGGAGATTTGCATGTCATCGACATGGACACTATAGATTTATCGAATTTAAATAGACAATTTTTATTCCGTCGATCTGATATTGGATCTTCAAAAGCTGAATGTGCGGCTAAGTTTATAAATAATCGTGTGCCTACGTGTCGTGTTACTCCGCATTTTTGTAAAATTCAAGATTTTGATGAATCATTCTATCAACAATTCCATATTATAGTCTGTGGACTTGATTCTATAGTTGCTCGCCGTTGGATAAATGGAATGTTGTTGTCTATGCTTAACTATAATGAAGATGGCTCCATTGACCCTTCTTCAATAATACCCATGATTGACGGTGGTACTGAAGGCTTTAAGGGTAATGCCCGTGTCATATTACCTGGTTTTACGGCCTGTATAGAATGTACCTTGGATTTATTTCCTCCACAAATTACTTATCCTTTGTGTACTATTGCAAATACACCACGTCTACCCGAACATTGTATAGAATATGTAAAGATTATACAATGGGATAAGGAAAATCCCTTCAATTCTGCTTTAGACGGTGATGATCCTCAACATGTGGCCTGGGTTTATGAACGTGCTTGTGAAAGGGCTAATCAATTTAATATTTCAGGCATAACCTATCGTTTAGTGCAGGGTGTCTTAAAACATATTATTCCAGCGGTGGCAAGTACAAATGCCGTAATTGCTGCCGCATGTGCTACGGAAGTTTTCAAATTGGCGACCAGCTGCTACGATAGTATGTCGAATTATTTAAATTTCAATGATATTGATGGAATATATACGTATACTTATGCTGCAGAAAAATCGGAAAATTGTTTGGCATGCAGTAATGTGCCTCAGATATTGAATATTGAAGATCCTAATACTACAACTTTGGAGGATTTAATTAAGATTTTATGTGAAAGTCCCAAATACCAAATGAAACAACCGGGTAAGTTAATATTTTTTTTAGAATTTTATGAAGTCGATTTTATTTGCAAATTATTTTTTGCAATTAAAGTGCAAAGTTTGTAAATTTACATATTTTTAAAGTAAAAACTTTATTTATAGCCAAATTTTTATCTCTAAAAGAAATCAAATTCATAATTTAATTATTTTATTTCAGGAATTACAACAGTAATTGATGGTAAAAATAAAACTTTGTACATGTCCACGGTTAAAAGTATTGAGGAGCGTACACGCAGCAATTTGACACAATCTTTGGGTGAATTGGGACTCAAAGATGGTCAACAAATTATGGTTACCGATCAGACTACACCAAACACTTTAACACTACAGTTGAAATATAATGCCAATGAAGTTGAAATGAATTAAATTCATAAAATAACAACTAAAAGAATTTATAAAATAATTAAAACTAAAAAATACAATAACAAAATTAAAACAATAAAAATAAATTAAATTCAATCGAAAAATAAAACAAAAATCACAAGTAAATTAAAAATAGAAAGAAAAAATAAAGCAAACAATCTAATATCATTTTCTTCATATAATTTTATATTATTCACTTATTTCATCAATTACTGGAACATTTTGTAACTCTGAACATTTACGCTTCCACATGGACAATTGTTCCTTTAATATCTTTTCTTTGGCAGCAGCTCGTGTTAATAAAACTTTAGCTTTTTGTAATAATTGTGATTTCTTAATAAGTTGTTCTTTAACATATTTCAATTCATCTTGTGTTTGTGTATCCATGGCCATAGTTCGGGTCTTATTCTCACAATGCGGACATTTGTTATGTAATTTTAATTCCGTTTGTAAGGCAGATATTTTGTCCAGAGAATCGCTATACATTTGTTGTAAACGCGCCGTATCAATTGTAGGGGTATCGGTGGAAGTCTGTTTCAAAAGAAAAATAATTGAAGGTATAGATTTTTAATTATTTTTTCAATTCTAACTTACTCTTGATTCACATGATCTTCTACCATCTTTTAAATATTTATTTTCAGCTTTTAATTTTTCCACCAAATTTCTTAGTGATAAAATTGTAGTTTCAGCCGATTGACCTTGTTGAGTGCTAAGTTTTAAGCCACTACATTTGCATAAATCTTTGCGGGCTTCAGCAGAGGCCATTTCTTCTTTTAACGCAATTATGTAGCTGCAATGGAATATGATATTTTAGTATAATTAAGGTAATTTCTAAATATTCAATTGTTATAAAATATTGACATTTTAATATTTTTTAATTATTATTTTTTAGGTAAGTTGAAATTGAATTCTGCTTTAATAAAGAGTTTTATGGATAAATTAACTAATGACTTCAGAATTCATTCCATGTACTATAATTTTGATCAAAAAAATTATTATAAATTGAACGGTATTAAATTGAAAAAAAAGAAAGAAATAAAAAAAATAACAAAATTAAACAGAAATATGTTGTGGGACACAATCGGCCTGTCCCACAATGTCGGACGAAAATTTCGTTTTGACAATTTATAACGAAATCAACAAATAAATATAAAATTTTGTTATCTTTTCTCATACATTTTGTTGAACCTTGTATAAGCATTAAAACTAAAATCTTAAAAAAACTGTTGAAATTTCATTTCAGTTTGATTTAAACCATTAAGCAGACGAAAGACAAGTCTTCAAAAATTCATAAAAAGTATAGACATAAAATTGTATGAACCAGAAAAAATATATTCTTAACCTCAAGAATCATTAGAGCTCAAATTTTGAAATGCAGTGCAGCCTCGGTTATCCGTAATTCGATTAACAGGCAACAATGAATATTGTTTAAAAATACTACTCAACATATTTGATTAAATTAATTATGTGGCTTCAGAATACGGATAATCGCTGTAATAAAATTAATTTTCGATGTAAAATTGTTCTTCAATTAAGAAACTAGTTAAACATTTTAGCAAAATTAAAGTAGCGCTAAAAAATTAAAGTAGCGCTTTTTGTAAGCAATATTATTATGAGTTCTAATGTATTATATTTTCCAAACTAAAGTTGATATTCACTTAATTTTTTTTAGAAAACGATCCAAATGTATGTTTTTTATTATACACGATTTTTAACGAACATTTTTATTGCTATTTACGAAATTGTGTGAAAAAATAAAATGATTTATTTTCAGTGTATTTCGATAAATATTCAAAATTCTGTAATAATTTTGACATATCTTGATAGTACCTTAGAAACATAGAAAACAACTAGAACTCCAACGTGCTAACAAAATAAAGAAAACTAAATTGTACATCCACCTGTTTGGAACAGTCTGCTCATCTCTTTTTAAAATATTCGATATTTTGGGACACTTCTGTGGTCCTTTTCAATTTCTTTCCGGATAATTTTTGGAATGGAAGAGCTCCATTCCAAAAATTGGTACAAAAACCATTTAATCTTTTTGGTACCACTCTAGAGCGTTTCTATGAGGAAACATGATGTCAAATCGGAAACATTTTGCAAACATTCATTGTTGTATTTTTCGGTATTCATAGCGCTAACTGTAAAAAGTAATTTGCTTCTCTTGACGCAACTACATAAATCTTGCCAAACCAGGAATTCTTTTGGAAATTTTGACATCTTTGCTAAAAATTATATTAACATATCCTCGAGAATCATCAACTTTTGACCAGGAAGCTGCAAAAATCTGACAGTGTCGTTAATTTTTCCATATAAAAATTTTTGTATGAAATTTAATTTTAATTTCCGTGCCCTATTTTTGGTTGCTAAATTTTTTTGTAGCATTCTATTCTTGAACATTTTGGACTTTATATCGTCACCAAAAATGCAACGTATTATCACTTTTCATAACTTTACAGGAGGCATTAAAAACGTTATAAAATCAAAATAAAATGTCCCACTAACAAGATTTTTGGGTTATTATATCCTTAAATATCGTCTTATATATTGATGATGCATATTTTTATTTTTATTTATTTATTTAAAATTCACAGTAATATAATATATATTACAAAGATTCACTCCTGAATAAGGATATTTAAAACTAAAAAACAAAAATCAA
>MINK01023386.1:0-12282 GCA_001735545.1 Phormia regina
TATAATTTATAATTTATAATTTATAATTTATAATTTATAATTTATAATTTATAATTTAAGTAATTCGTTAAATGCCTATCAAAATCACTCCCACACATTATTACAATAAAATAGTTCATTAAATTTTAAAACAAATTTCAATGCTTGGCATATGAAATAACAATTATATGTAATTTTATATTATTACCTCCTTTATGCTCTTTACTCTCATTTGGGTATTAGCCCAGTTTAATAGTTTATATTAATGTTATTTAATTTGTAAATATTATAAATTTATTGTGCTTTTATTATATTGATTTTTTTTTGTTTGCAGAGTATTATACATTTTAATTATTACATTATTATTATTTTTTCATTTGTGGTCATTACTGGATAATATAGTATTTTATCTGTTATATGGATACAGGTCATTTTTGCCACAATTAAGTTTTATTTATTTTAGAGTATAAAATATAAATAAATATAAGTTTAATTAAATTATTAAAATTATAGAGAATATTATTGAAAATAAATCTAATTAAAATCATAATGATACCAATTATGTGAATGTTATGTATGGAAATAATTAGAAAAATATGGTTGAATATAGAAGTGTTGGCTAATTGTAAGGTGTTTTTTGTAAATTACTATTGATTTTCTATTAATATTTGTATAAATTTATTGTTATTTAAAGAATGTATTTGTTTTTCTGTAATTTATTTTTCTGTCTTTTAAAGACATAAGTTTTCCTCATAGCTATTGAAAAAGATTGATTTTTCTTTTATTTTTATCAACCAACATCATTCACCCTGACATCTTTCATTGATATTAAGAGAAATAAAACATGTGTATGTATGTTCTATACAATCTATACATTTCATTTAATAACGAAATAAAAAAAGTAAAATCGTCAGAAAGAGGGGTGAAAATATATAGAAAAACAACTAACATAAATTCCAAAACATTTGATTTTTATTGAAAACTCTTTTATTTTGTAAAAATTCATACGCATTCAATTCAATTCAATTCAATTCATAAACAGCAGCACTTTTATTTCCTCCTTCACTATAAAAGTTTAAGTGCGTTTTCTTTTTTTTCTTTCTGTTTTTTAACTTAAATTTTTCTTTTTTTTCTTTCTTTTCTTTATTGATCAGGTGTCACGACCAATGCTCGATAAATCCTTTCATCGTAAAGTTCAAAGTCGAAAAATATTTACACACAGGGAGTCCTTTGAGACCATTATTGCAAAGACTGAAGAAAAATTATCAAAGGTGAGTAATAAAATTCATTCTTATTTTTTTTTCTTTTATTGATATTTTAAATTTTTTATGTATAAAACAACAACAAAAGAAAGAACATATTGAAAGAACAATAAACCAAGAACAATAATTATACTTTAACACTTTAACGGAAAAAGTTTGAACAAGTTCAGAAAAGAAAAAACAAGAAAATGTGTGAAATTAACTTCACACTCATACATTGATGCATGAAATAAATTAAAGAAAAATACTTGTATGTGCAAAGCTAAGGGGGAAAAGTCATGTGTATGAAATTCCTTAAAGGGCCTTCATGTATATTCTTTAGGTTATCATTATGTTTGATTGAAAGGTCTCCATAAAGGACTTCCAAAGAAGTTTCAAAAATTAAGAAAATATAATGAGAATTTTTAAATATTTCTTCTATTTTTCAAACTTTTTAAACATTTATTAGATATTTTGAGAAAATTGTGAGTGATTGTTTTGTTTTTTTCATGAAAGGCCTGTACAGTATATTTAATAATTTTCCTCTTTGATTTCATATAATGCACACAGATTGCGAGAGGAAATAAAATCAAATAAGTTTACTTTCAGCACAGAGTAATTTAACAAGAGATGTTATGTAAAAATATAAATATATATTTGAACAATGACTTTATTTGATCTTTAGTTTCATTCTTTAAAAAATATCCTGTTTAATTTTTTCATCTTCCAAAAAAAAAAAAATCAATTTCTTTTTGAAAAACTAATTTAATAAAGTTAAGAATTTTCGAAAAAGTATCCATTTTTAGCAGTTCTATAAAATAATAGCAGCCACCTCAAAATGATTAAGAAAACAATCTCCAATCGTACCGTTTTTCAAAAAGTTAAAAAATATTTGTGAAAAGTTCTCATTTTCAAAAAAAAAAATAATAAAAACTTTTTATGTATAAATTTTTAAAAGTAAAAAACTAGAATTTTTAAGTACTAGCTCAAAATAGTACTAATTAAAAAAAACAAACTTTTTAAAGAAAGTACCAAATTCAAATAAGAGATAGCAATTGTAAAAATATTACTAATTTGCAGAAAGAAGTGGGTACTAATCAAAAAATTCGTTTTAGTATAAAATATTATATTTTTAATAATAAAAAAAATAAAATTGGTATCAAGTTTAAATAAAGTACCAATTTTCAAAAAAGAAGTTTAATTAGAGTTATTTTTTAGCGCCCAATTTAAAAAGGTACAAAGTTTTCGAAAAATACTTTCTTTAAAGTAAAAGAAAATATTTTGCAAAAAAGTCTCTTCAATTTTAGTGCAAGTTTTCCAAAAGGGGTAAATTTTTGTTAATTAAACAGAAAATTGTGTTATGTTTTGTTTAAATGGCCTTAAAAACAATGTTAAATTTTGAATGATAAGAGAGAGATCTTACTCATTTTTTGTTTTATCATATTTTGAACATTTTTCCAAAACATCTTTTTTAAAAAGAAAATTAACACTTTTCCTTAGAACACTCTCTCTCTCTGTAAGAATTATAAATATTTCCCATAAGTTCACAGAACATACACTGTTTTTATACTTATTGTTTTATTAATAGTATTAAAAAGGGGGAAGAGTAGTAGTTCCCCCTTTTTTTAAATGTAGAAAAATGTGCAGCATAAAATATTTATATGTTTTCTTTTTGTTTTTATTTTATATAATTTCTTCTGGTACTTTAATATTACTTTACTTACATTAAATGATTATTGCTTTTTTCTGTTTTTACCCCTTCACATTACTCCCTGCCTCCGCCTGTTTATGTTGATTTTATGGAGAACAGTGTCGTCTGGACTATAAGCAATGTTATATGTCACATCGTCAGAATCCCACACAACATTCGCTAACGGAATATATTGATGCTCATAATGCGTACGTGCAACAATTGCATGCCACAAATGCCATGTTGGAAACATATCAATGCGAAACGGTGCCACAATTGATGCAAGAACTTGAAGAGATACACAACGATTTATGCAGTATTATTGCCGATTCAATACAACAGGGTGCAGATGTTATATGCAACAAGGTAAGTTTTAATGAATCTTCTTCTTCTTCTTCTTTTTCCATACAGTTTTGATTATAAAATGTGATCATGAAACATGATAACTAAATGGCTTTCCTTTCATTGGGCTTAAATGTTAATTTATTAAAAATTTAAAAAAGACCCTTTCACATATTTAAACTTATGTAAAAAAAAAACTGTTGTCAGAACTGTAGGGTGCTATTTAAATAAATGTTCATGTGTTTGTATAGAAGCAAATTCCTATAATTATAGTTGCTCTAACAGAATTATTAAAAACCCATTGCTACTATACAGTTGGTTATAAACAATTTTTATTTGAAATAAATTTAATTAATTATTTACTAATTGTTCTTATCAATTAAAAATTCTAAACATTGGGGCATTCAGTTTAGACAATAGTATAGACCTACTGGAAAACTCCAATATATCTATCAATCGCTTTAGTCCTTAATAAATATGTATTTGATTTATTTCGAAAATATAAAAAAAAAAGTTAAAATATCCCACTGTACGTTACTATTAAGAGGTATAATGTTGATGCTATCTATTTTAGATGACACTGCATTGCAGTTGTTTTTGCTTTTATTTCTTCGTGCTTCCTTTAATGGCATGTTGGTTGGATGGTTGGTTGCCTTTTTTAATACATCACTTCCTGTGTTCACGTATCATGTTAGATCGAACAACATACATACACACACATACATATGTATTTGTGCACAAAGTATGGTAATTCATATGCCAGATATGTTGAAGTAATTGTATATTTTGCTCTTTTTATCTTTTCACAAAACCAAATAAATACATTTTCTTCTATCTGTGTACAAGGTGAAGGCAAAGTTCTTTGATTTATGATATTTTTTCTCTATCATTTAAATTTATTTTGTTGCAAATGTTCAATATAGTTTAAACAAGAAAGGAGAGAGAAGAAATATCAAGAATTTTTGTGGGCTTTTTGTTGCGTTAAAAGTATCACATATTGATTTATGACACTTAAATTAAATTTAATAATATTGTTAAATAAACTGTCTGCACATTGGATTGGAATACACATGTATTACTAGAGCTTAAATATGTGTAAAATTTTATAGAAAAAAGTAATATTTCTTGAGGTACATTTTTAGGTTTATTTTAAATAGCATAGAGTTACAAAATGAAACAAAATTTCTGTGACATAGGATTTCTTAGTCAATTCGGATATACGGTATTCATAAATACTAAGCCTCTAATTCACTTTTTTCGAATTGACTCTAATTTTTGCAATTTTTAAATTAACAATGCAAGAATGTCTATAATTGACAATAGCTCCCATATGTGACCCAATTTCGGGAATCACCAAAAAGTGCATAAATACATGTGAATCTTAGTATCGACTTAATATTCTGTATTAGTATTGTATTCTTTTTCACTTAACGCTGGATCATGTAAAACGTCTATATATCTTTATATAAAACATGTAATTATGTTGCAAATGTAATAAGTATTACAGGATTAAATTTACAAATTTAATTCTTTTATATTATATTTATAACTTGATTTTCGTTTTTTTTTTTTAACGGAATATTTACAGGAAAATTTTAATTATATTGCTGGGGTTCGTATCTCTAATGAGACGATATAATATTCTTAAATATTTAAAATTTTGAAATCTTTACGAGAATCTTGAATAGTTTATAATTTTATTTATGTAAAGATTTATTTCTTATTTGAGAATTATTGTTATAGGCTGAAAAATAAATAGTAAAATATAAAATTTTCAAAAGGATAGGTTTTAGGATTTTGTTACAACTTTTTAATAAAGAGAAATGTTATTATGTAGTAGGGATTCTTAGCTTTCATTTGACATCCATATTGAGTTGAAATAATATTCGTAATTTTTTAATGTTTATCTTTGAGGCAATTTGACATCCTAGAAAAAAAACTGAGTTCACAGTTTTATTAAGTATAGTCTCTAGTTTTATATGTATATAGATTTAGCCTTTTCTAACAATTTTTAAAGTCTAATTTAGCTTCTTTTTTTTCTCAAGTCCTGGCAACACTGGTCAGTTGCATTTTTGTTGAGTTTTACAAACATCAGTACTGATGTACAATACATTCACCACTTATAGGAAGGATATTTAAATCTACTATTCGCTTTACTTTGAATTTTGTGTGTAATAATTTGTGGTAAATTCAAAAATCAGTTGGGCTATTATTAGATACTCTTTGGCCTCAGGTCTTACAAAAAATTACAAATGGTTAAAAAATAAAACTCTTGAAAACAAGTAAAAATATTATATATATATTTTTTGTACACCAGATTTTTTTTTGCTTATACGATCTAAATCTGTATAAGTTTAACTTAAAAGTCTAAATCTTCTTTAACTATAGATATTCAGTTTAAATCCAATATAATTTTTTCTTGACGTGTAAATAAAACAACTTTTATTAAATTGAAATGTCCTTAAAATATTTAAATGTTTAAATCCATGATTTTTACTGTTTCTCTTTGTACACAATTCCAAAGTGTGTAGGTTATCCTTTAAAAAGTAAAAAAGGAAGGAGTATACATCTTTATAGGAAGGTCTAGTAACATACGTTTGTTTACTTGTTTTGCCTTAAGTTGTTACTTATTTTTGTATTTTGTTTTTCTCTCTCACTCTTTTGTATAAATTTGAAGCGTGTATCCAGCCAACATGCTTCTTAATGTTTATTCTGACTTAAGTTTATGTGGGTGTATGTTACTTCTCTTTGTATGGATGTGTGTGTGTGTATACATGAGTGTTTGTTTATAGATTTATGTAAATGTAAACATTTGTATTCCTGTTACTTACATACTTGATCCTTTTCTTTATTTATTTATTTAAATATTTTTTTCTCCTTTTAGTTGTTCTTATTGAGGCTGGCTGATGTTATTGTTGATTTTTGTTGTTTTAACGATTTTTCCTCATGTCTTGAGGATATTTTTTCTTTGCCATATATACCAACTGTATAGTCAATCTATTGGTACGCATCAGTGGTACTTTTTAGGTCGTAACAATAATAATAATAATATTAATAAGAATGAAGAAAGTCTTTGGAAATTTTTTAATTTTCTTAAAACTTTATCCTAAAGACAGAAGCTTGGGGATATACATATTTGTATTCTTTTGTAATAATCAGAACATTACTGATTAACTGTTTGCTATCCCTCCGGTAGCTCTTTCTCGATTTAATTGTATAATGTAATAAATTGTGGTTGTATGTGTGTGTGTGTGTGTGTGTGTTTACAGAAAATATATGAGTTTACTTGTGGTTATCCCACATTTGTAATCTGTTGCATATTCAACTTAAATCATTAACACTTTTACTTGCCACAAATGCACATAAGTGTTTTGCTTGGTTACCCCGTAGTTTCAGAGGTAATAATTGTTAAGTTTTCATAAGAAATGAATACTTTTCTCCAGTTGTTGTATAATTATTTGTAGTGAAATGAATTACAAGTAGTTGAACTGATATATGGTGGTCATTTTGAATTTATCAAAAAGCTTAAATTATTTCCAAGAACTGCAGAATCTTTTGTTAGTTTCCCCTTTTAGTTTATTTGCTATTTGCCACATCTGTTGATATTGTTATTGTTAGTGTTGTTTTAGGTTGCACTTAGAGTCAATGTTACAAATGTTACGACATACATTATACCACCGTTGCCTATTGTTATGTTTATCAATAAAAAGCCATTAATTAAATGTAGACTCTCTTGTGGAATTTGTGGGTGGCTATAAAATACTCAGGTAAAATGATACTTAATAAGCATGTGTGGTGTTCGTTTTGTGCAAATTTGCCTGTAGCACTTGCATAATAACTAACAATTTCTGAAAAGAATAATAATTATGTTCTTTTAAATAACTTGGCGAGATTATACACTCAGAAATTAATGTTTATATTAGGCAAGAAGAAGTAAAAAATAACATTTTGAAATTGTTGAGATTAAAATTTTCTTGTGTAATAAATGATTTTTTAATGATTTCACATATTAAGTATTTATAAGACATTTTCCTTATTTATAAGAGCATTTCCGTTTGTCCTTATTGTCTCCATGTAAACAGAATTTTAGTAGTAACTACTAAATGTTGCATAAAACTTGTGATTTTAAAAATCTCTTTTCATAATAGTTTTAATGAAATTATCACTTCTAACGATAACCATAATCCACAACTTACACATACATATGCATTCTATAAAAACCATATCTAAAAGCAATGAAATAATCCAGCCATTTAGTTATCGTTTCCATATTTATACACATATTTCCATTATTAATTGTAATTTTTCTCTTTTTCTTCTACCATTTTTTTGTTTGTTTTTTGTATAATTTTGTTGTAGGCTTCGGACCAGGCAAAACGTTACAATAGCCTGACATCACAATGTTCAACGATTTCGCCTGTACAGGATTTAACAAATTTTGTGCGTATTCTGCCACCCATAACGGCTCAACTACAAAAGCCAACCAAAAGGCCATTTGCACCACCACAGCCGGCGGCGGGTGAACAGGATGATAATGGTGAATATAATGTAAGTATTGGTAAAAGAGGTCAAGGGGAGAAAGATGAATGTAAGAGTATTTGTTACATAAAGGTAGTTAAATATCTGTAGGTGGAAAGTATGTAAACGAAATGTTTATTAAGCAAAGAAAATATTGATATTGATGAAGTATTTTAATGAAATGTTAATTGCGAAAAATGTTCAATTAGTTTGCAAAATAAGTTTTAAGGTATTAAATATTAAAAATTAAAGCAAATGTACCTACTAAAATGAAAGACTGATATGTTTTAAACTAACTCCTTAAATATATTTATTTACGCGAGCTGGACCTCCAAAAATATGGTATATATATAATTTTTTTAACATTTTGTCAAAAAAAAAAAATTCGAAATTGTACAAAAAATATTTCAAAATTTGTTTTCATTTTCGCAAAATTAAAATTTTAGGAAAATTTTCAATGATTTTATTTTTAATTTTAAACTATTTCCAATTGAAAACATTGGAAATATTTTAAAAGCAGGCATTTAATATTTTGGCCAAATATTTCTAGGACCAATTTGATTCTTTAACAATTTATTGCACGGACATTTCTTTCGTCACTCGTTTCGATCAAACTCACAATAAGTAATAACTCACATATTTTTGAACGATAACTAGATCAAAAAAAAAAAGAATTATGAGGCAAAACTTATGTTAAGATTTTTTTGATCGCACTCCTTATATTATGAAAATGATAATATTTTTAGAATCGTATTTCCAGGTGCATAAAAATTATATTGAAATTATTTTTTTGTAATTAATTTGTAGTTTTTTTTTATTAGAAGATTCCTTGTCATGGTTAGCGGTTAATTTTTCATCAATTTTTGAATTATGAAACAAACTTTTCTAAGAAATCTTAAATAGAAATATAAATGTTTTTTTCCATTAAACTTCTTCCATTTTTCCTCATATGTAAAATAAATTAAACATAATGTCAAAATAAATATATTTACCTTTCCTTTGATGTACTCATTATTTAAATATCTTTACAAATGAAGTAAATATAAGAATCTCAATACCGTCAAAGATTTCCCCTTATTGTACATTAGAGGTTATCAAATATGGCCTCCAATATATATTAAGGAGAAATATTCAAGGCTTATTACATTAAATATAGTAGATAAATTAAATCAACGTTTTGCCCTTAACATTTTAAATAGAATTCAACTTCAAACTGAGTTTTATTTTCCCACCAAATTACTTCATATATCTACTTTATAATTATGTATCTTTTATGGTTACTATTGTTTGTCTTTATTTCCCATTCAAATGAATTTCATTTATTTTTTCTCTTTTTTTGTGTCACTTACGTTGAAAAAAAAAAAAGGAAATAACACCAATTTTACGCAATGAGTTGGTATTTGATCGTCATTCCTCTGTATCATTACGTCTGGCATTGGAATCATTGAAACGCGAAGCTATGGATTTGGAAATGCAAATACGTCAACTACAAGTAATTATTCAATTATTGCTATTGTTGTTGTTGTTTCATTATTTTTAAATAATCGTTTTGATTTGTTTGTTTATTCTGTAGGATACAATTGATGTTTTAAATCGCAATCAAATACGCGGTATTGAGGGACAACTGTATAATAAAGTCAACGAAACTCAAGAAGATCTACTAATGAATAAATTTGATTTACGTGCTAAACAATTGCACCTGGCAGCAATACGAGCACAGGTAAGTTATACAAAAATACATATTTAGATTAAGTATTTTATTTTTTTTTTTATTACGTTTTTATTCTTAAAAAGACAATAGAGAACTTAGTTTTTATTATATTGAATTACTATTTTATTGTGTGCTACTTAAGTTATGAGGCATATTAAGCAAATATCTTAAGAAAATAAACAATATTTGCTTTTTAGGGAAAAATTCTTTTAGCAGAGTTGTTGCTTTCAATTGTTATTATTTTTCTAAATCTTTATTGTTCTTAAGTATTTTATTTAAAAGCTCTTTATTGGTTTATATTTTATTTTCTCAAATATTTGTTTAATGTGTCTTTAGTTTTAGTAGTTTTGTAGTTGAGTTTCTCTCTTTAGTATTATTGTTATTTTTATTATGATGATTATGACCTTAAGCTTTATTTAACTAACTGTATGTTATTGTCTTTTACTCAATATATTGTTAAGTAACAAAACGAAAAGTTATTTCTTTAACAACTGAGATACTCAAAATTCCTAAAGTCAGTAAAGTAAAGTTGTTTTTATGATTTAATTTTTGAAGCTGAATTGTTTTAGTTGTTTCATATGAAATAAAACTTGGTGACTGAAGTTGTACGAAAAGGAAATTAAATTTTAAAAATTATTTCATATGAATATTTTATTATACAAATATAAGAATTATATTTAATATATCTTATTAAGTGTATTTTAAAAGTTTTCCCTTTGAAACTGGTTGGTGTTTTAGAAACAGTCTCTCTTGAAAGTGTCAAGATTTAATAACCTCATAACGCAAGTTGCGTTGTATTTTGTTTAAATTGTCTTACGGCAATTATGTTGCAAGTTAAACAAATTGTACTACAAAAACAAATAAAGTTGTTGCACAAGTTTTTCAATGATGATTTTTCTTGTTTTCTCTAACCGCAAATGTTTCCCGTTTCATTGTTAGCAACTTGCTAAAGAGTGATTTTTTTTGTTGTTGTCAGTTAAGTTATTTTGATTGCAGTTTCTTTTAAGTGAATACCGTTACATAGAATATTTTTTGTTGTTGTTGTTGTTCGCGTATGATCTAAAGGATTTTCCATGGAATTTATTTCAACATTGTTCATACTTTTCTCTTTATTAATTATTCTTATAAATTTATGGTCTTTTAAGACGGCAGGTTTAAAATGAATAATTATTTACTTTAATGGTGTAAGAAAAAAAAAAAATAAAATATTTCTTTAAAAAAATTCTAGCTACGGCAATAAGTAAAAAGGTATCTTAATGTGTTTTTTTTTTCTCATGCCAGCAAAGTAAAAACATTTAGTTTTACTCCTTTCTAAATTATCAGGGATTATTCAAAGATTCTAATAAGGAAAAAAAAAAAATGAAAATATTATTAAGAAAAGCAATCGTAAGAAAAATATAATTAAATAGTGCATAATAATGTCAGCCAATGTAGTTTATAACTAAGAAAATGTAGTTAAAAAAAAATTTGCATAGAATTTGTTTAGAAGTGAGTAATAAAAAATAAAAATATATATTTAAATCAAGTTAGCTACCAGAAACTTTTTAAAGTTTTGCAAGAAAATATGATTTTTTTTTTAAAGCAGTAGCTACTAATATTAACTGTGTTGGCGTAGCAAAGATAAATTGTATATTTTATTTTTAAGTTAAAATGTTAATCTCTTATTTGTTGTATAAAATTCTTAAGTACACAAATTAATAAATTTTCCATAGCAATTTGTTTATGAGAAAAATTATTTAGAAGACAAACTTCCTTAGGGTCACGTATACATATTAAATTATTAAAAAAAATTTATATAAATCATACGCCTTAGTTGAAATTTTAATTATAGCATATTTTAAAGTGAAGTTTTTTTTTTTTTGTTTTTAATTTGTTAACAAAAAATAAATAAGAAGAAGACAATTTTGTAAGAATAAAAATAGAACAGTGGAGGATTAAAATCTCTTACTAAAAAAAAAATTTTGGCAGCAATTTTGAAAAACAAAAATTTTTCTTTACATTTTAAAATTTTAGCATACTCAGCTTTTCTCTAGGACGAAAAATTTTTTCTCAAAAGAAGTTAAAAGTTTCAATCAAAATGCAACTTTAAAATATTAAATATCATAAATAATTTATCAAATTTATATCAACACTATATGGATGTTGAATGAAAGCTATGAATCCATAAAATATAACAAACATTTTGTAAATTTGTAATCCTTCCGAGAGAAAAATCGGTTCAATAAGTTTGTATTGGATGATTTTTTGTGAACTGATATTATACTTGAAAATAAATAGTAAATGTTAACATTTTCAAAAGTTTTTTTTTGCTGCAAAATTTGAATAAAAATTATTATTTTATTTTAAGGATTTTAAGCTGTAATTTCATGCCCATATTGGGTTGATATAATATCCATTTAAAATGTATATAAATTGAAATTTTTTTAATTTTACATCCTAGAGAATAAGTAAAAGTTTATACAAGTAGTTCTACTCTTTGGCAGGAGTACATAAGATCTAAGAATGTGTTAGTAAAAAAGTAACACTTAGTATGTGTTAGTAACAAAAATTAATTTGTGTTGGTAGTTCTTTATTTGTTCTATTTACAAAGAGTTCTATAAAAATATTTTAAAATTTAATTTGTTTGAATTTTTAATACTAAAAAATGAAACTCTGCTACACAATTTAATTTCTAAAACAAATTACCAAAAATTAATGAAAAAATATTTTGTGTTTTGTGCAATTTGGAACCACTTTCAAAATAAAAGTGGGTTCATAGTTGTGTGATTGCGTAAAGAGAAGTATAAATCCTAAACAATTCA
>MINK01023398.1:0-12115 GCA_001735545.1 Phormia regina
AAAAACAAAAAAAAAAAAAAAAAAAAAAAAAAAAAAAAAAAAACAAAGGAAACAACGCCAGAAATGTGATTTTTGGAGTGAAATGTCATTCAGAAATTTATAAGCCCCGATATGTTTTTTACCCCCGAGGTGGTTAACTTTGGACCATACTGCAGCTACACACTCTAGCGCAAAAATATTCTGAAATCCCAATTCCTCCACTATCGGATGTTCCAAGTTTCATCTAAATCGGCCCCATTATGCATTGTAGTGTAGATTTACAAATTCGAACGTATGAGAAAGTATACTTTAAGGCAAAAATTGTATATGTCGGTAAGATGATGAAGGGTATAAAGGAATTGACATGGACGAATATATCTTATTTACATTAGTGTTTAAATGAAAATTTGACGGAATATTTTTAAGTTTGACTTTTTGAGTGAATTTAATTTTTCTTTTGTGTTTTAATGCAATTAATACATTTTTTTTTTTAAACCATGGTGGATGGCTGGTTAACCCTTCTTGCATAGTGTTATGATGAAAAATTAACAAATAACAGTAAATAAACAAAACTAATGACAATTTACTAATTTCTCTCTTTGTTTACACAAGAGATTCAATAAAAGAGAGAAGAAAAAAATCTGTGATAAATAGACTTAAATCATTAAATGTTTATAAAGTGTTAATGTGAGTAAATGCAAAATTAATGATAATCGAAACAAATTAAAAGAAGGGAGAAATAAAAGGCGTATAAAAAATAATTTAATGAATACATAATTAAACAGATATGGCAGTCAACTTAAAAATTTAAACATTTATTTCCGTTAATCTTAAACCCTAAACTAACGGCAAAATAATCTCATTTTAATTAGAAAAAAAATATATTAAAATCTTTTGTAAATTAGTTTTTTTTTAAATGTTTTTAAGTTAGCCGCTTAAAGAGTTTTTATTTCTTTTTTCTAGAGACACTATGTCTGGTTGAATTTTTCGGAATCTTCTGAACGAACACACACGTTGCTTTATTTCTGATTGTGTCAGTTTTTTCAATAGTTTCTTTTTTTTTTTTTGTTGTATTGATTGTAGTACTAAAAAATAATAATAAACGTTACACAGTATGGCGCAAAATTTCATATTATTTCCACTTGAAACTTCAGCAAACTAAGAAACTGATAATGATGATGGCGATGGAGATGATGCTGATGGAAATGAAAAATTCAACGCTTTTTAATGCGTACAAATTTGTAGAACAATAGCAAAAGCGAGTATTTCTTTTTTTTTTTGTTTATTTCATTTCATTGCTATTCCTTCATCTCAATATTTTTAATCAATCATTTAATCACTTTTTTTGTATTTTTGGTTTATTAACAAACAAACCTTTAGTTTTTTTGTGCCCGTGTGTAGGGAACGTATGTGTGTGTGTGTGTAAAGTTTTGTTAAATTATTATTTTTTTCGGAATTGAAATAAAAAATGTATTGAAACAATTTTGACTTTCCTACATACACATACTTATAGTAAACTCTATAAGGGAATAAAGGGAAAATAATCGTAAAGAAAACCAACCATCAAACCAATATGTTTTTGTGGTTAATGATGATAATGACTTGGTGGTAAATGGTGATGATGTTGTCGGCATAAGGCGCGAAATTAAGCAAATTAACGTTAAAAAAAGAAAGGAATATAATGTTGTGAAATTTTTTAAATTAATGAGTAACTTTTCGTAGAATTAAAAAAAATAAAAATGGAGAAGTAAATGCTTCCAAAAGTTTGGTTAAATTCTTTCATAATTCTATTAGCCATTTTATATTATACAAAATAATAGATACTTAATAACAAATAAATTAACACCCACCAATTTATGTTTTACATTTACTTTTTTTTACAATTTCAAAAATCCCATTATAAAACTGAATGACAAATTATCTAAACACTTTTGATAGATGTTGTTTTAAATTAAAACCATTTATTTAATGTACAATTTATTTTGTATTGGTTTTATAATCATACATCAAATCTTTAATAAAACTTTTTTTATTCGTTGAAATTAAATTATTTTTGTTTCAAATACACATCCGTCATTATTAACATCAACTTTGTCATTTCATTAAAATGTATAATGTCATCTGTGTGTTGTTTTCACCAACTCACGTTCTCTTTTTGTAAATAACTGAAAATCACATGTATCCTTTTAAGGATTTTCCTTCTACTGACATTTTATGGGTAGATTTTTAAACCCTACATTAGGTAAGAGAGTTCAGTAGCAATAAGACCACATTTATGTATTAAACATACATGCAGACAAGATTTAAATCCATAGAACGAAATTTTTTTTCTGTTAGATCTTCTAAGAGCGTTTATCGGATAAAGCATATCTAATATCAATTTCTGGCTCCAAAAAAGTTGATTCTTTATTTCAATTTTTGTTTCATAGCCAAGAAAGTTTTTTTTCGAAATAAAATTTTTCTATATTCGGAATTTTAAAATCATGCTCTTCCAGCAAATGTTTAAAATTCTTAAGCAAAGGACCACGAAATGGCATTAAATCCACTATATAAAATGTTCTGGACGCCATTGCACAGTTGGGCAGAAACGAAAATTTTTGGAAATATCTGTAATGATTTTTTCTCTGATTTTTTTTTAGCGCAAAAATATCTTTTTCTCTAAATTAAAATTTTCTTTACGAACAAACATAGAAAGAAGCAAGAACTAGTTTAAATTTACACCTCTTACGATAGAATTAATTAAATCAATTAAGTGGATGATTGAATAAATTAACAATATAAATTTCAAAGAGAAAACAAATCTTTTTTAAATTTGATTTTTATTTCAGTTTTATTTGAATATATTTTTTGAATTTAAACGCAAAATTAAAGTACTGTGTTGATTGAAAAATATATGATAATAAGTTTTCTGGACATAAAAATTTTATACTTTTCTGAAAGGCATCTTAACGCTCATGGTTCACATTCTGTTGCATTTCTCCCATTTTTTATAAACATTTTAACTTAAATCCAGACAGACTACAGTTTGGGAAGTTTTCAATCAAAATCTAAGGGACTTCGAAAAAATTAAAATTTAATAGTCGAAAATGTGATCATATCACTTTATGAAAATTGACTCTGTAGATATCGTAATGATGTATTTGAATCAGTTTTTACGACATTTTTGTTTAAAAAATCAATAATAAATTATTTTCCTTCTCTCGTATAAATATGTCTTTCAGGACTAAATTTAAATTTTTATTTAAACTATCTAGATAATATTTTTAATAAAAAATTTTATGTTAAGAATATTTTTTCTTATATCTTCGCGACCCCTCTTAGATGTCTTTACGGACCCCCATTGGGTCGCGTACCCCCATTTGAGAACCGTTAGAATAGAAAATAATATGTAAAATATATATAGTCAATAATATCGACTAGAATACAGTCTATAATATAGATTAGACTTTTTGTTATAGAATATAGTCTATAGTTTAGACTAAACAAGAAGTTTATAGTTTAGTCTATATTATATAATAGACTATAATCAATATTATAGACTACATTACAGTCGACATTATAGTTTGACCTTTTGTCTCTATATTAGGGTATTTTCTAATCACTTATGCTGAACTTTTGTTCTAAAATTTTTAGATTTTATTTACTCCCCTTTACAAATAAAACCATATGTATGAGTACAAAATTGCACTTGTTGTTGGTTTGTTGTAAATTGTTTAACCTTATTACAAGGATTATTTCACTTTTTCACATTTTATATATCAAATCATCGAGTAATAATGAAAGTTGTGATTTATTTCAGTTGTTGTTTTGTTGGTTTATTATAAATCAGGGGTGGTTGGGTTAAAAAAATGTTTTGTTTTTGCTTTTACAGAAAAAAAGGGTAACTTTTTATAGGTTTTTTTTTTAAATAAAAATAACTTTTAGCTTCGAAGTGTGTGTCATGTTTTGGGGGCAAAAGAGATTTCCACAAAAGTGGTTTGTTATGTGAAAATATAAATAAGAAAATAGAAAATTGTGGGTAAACGCTTGTAATCGGTAAGTGTTTTTATATAATATATTTAGACAAAAATGTATCCCTTGGGGAGAAATATTGTTTTAAGGATTTTTATAAAAAAAATCCAATTGTTATTTAGAAATTTAAATGAAATTAACATTAGTGTATTACACATGTCCCTTAGTTTTTGGGGGCTTTTGGAATTTGATTTTAACAAACAGAAACACGAGGACTTTTAATACATGTTTAGACATAAAGAGGTTCCATTAAACTATAATGTTGGCTAACACTTATACAACACCAACAACACTTTTTTGAAAAGATGTGCTGAAAATACTACAAAATGTTCCTAGAAAGTATAATAATGTCATTTATTAACAAATTAATGTTGATTTTTCTTTGATTAATTTCTTACAAATAACATAAATCTTCTCTAAAAACTAATTTGAATAATTAAAGTTTTAAAAATCGAAACTCAATTCATTTATATTTAATTAAATTATAATAATTGTCATATAACACAAACACGTTCTTTCAAATATTAACACATGGAAAATGATATGTGTTAGTTAATATATTACATGTTTGACATAAATATGACATTTTGATTAAAATCTGAAATGAATCATGATTTAAATTAGCAAAAAATCTTCAAAGTAAAACTAAAATATTTACAGACATATGTATGTACATATGTGTATAAACTATTAAAATAAAAAAAAATGTTAATTAATAAAAACATAAAATAACAGATTTCTATCAAAAATACATAAATATTGTAATAATTTAAATACACATACATACATACATACACACACATACACAAACTTATACGCAAAACAAAACCACATGGTGATTTTACATGAAATCTTAGAAAAAGGAAAAGGAAACTTAAATGGGAAGGGATACGTAATTTCAAATAAATATTTATTATGACTTAATAAATAATTTTACTCAAAAACATGTATGTATGTATATAATTTATTTTATATACTTAAATTAATTTAACATTCTATTGTGTATGTATTATTTAGTCAAGTCATGAAGTTAATGTAAACATTAGTAAACACTAAGTTAGTTGAATGTCTAAATGGAGGGATAATTATCATAAATGATTGAAAATGACATTATGATAATGGTGACATACAGGGTGTTTACAATTTACTATTAAATATTTATATGTTATAAATTACAAACTTACGTTTATTATACGCCATTTTATTACTTATTTTAAGCAAATTAATCATAGTCATTATAATGTAAAATCTATGTGAGTTGGGGTAAATGTTTTTCCTACGTTCTAAAGAGGGTTGGGCAATTTTGTAACAAGTGTATAAATCTGATAATTATTGTGTAATTTTCTATACCCATGAGATATATTGTGGTTAATATGAGTATTGTTTTTACTAATCCTTAATGTAAACATTATTGTTAAAAAAATTTTAAGTTTTGTTTTTGTTGTAGTTGTTTGTGTGTAGTAAACACCCCTTAATGTCTAGATCTTTAATAAGAAAAGTAGTAATGAATATGACCGTTAGAGATTTTATGGTTAATATTTAAAGTTCTATGTTTATGGGGTTTTTGCAAAAAATTTTTAATAATCTTCTTATGTGTTTAAATGAAAATTGGGGGATATATTCCTAAGAGATAGAAGTAGATTTTGTTGCTTTTGTTTATGTAATTGTGAATTGATTTAATAAATATTCCCCTTCAAATAAGTAAGTAATTAAATAATTAAATAAATAAATAAATAAATAAATAAATAAATAAATAAATAAATAAGTAAATAAATAAATAAATAAACAAATAAATAAATAAATAAATAAATAAATAAATAAATAAATAATGGATTAGGGAAATGACATTCCCATGATGTAAAAATATTAAATATCGTATAACTTAGGAATAGAACCGTCTAATGTTAATATAATGGATATGATCTGGGGAAATCGTACCCCCATACAACGAAGATATTCATAATTACAAGTACAAAAGAGCTCTCAATTTTTTTGCGAACTACTTTTATATCAGATAGGTTGAAAAGCATTAGCAGTAGCTCCCATATAAAGTATTAGTTATTTCATCAAAAGGGGTAGCAAAGCCAAACGGGATAAGTTAGTTTAAAATTTATGCAAAATTCATTATTCATTTAAATTCATTATTCACTTTTTTACATAAACATATGTCTTTTTATAAGACTCTTTTGTTCCTTCCCCCCCAAAAAAGAAAACGACTTTACATCATTTAAATTTAATTCTATTTTTATTTAATTTTGACTTTTTAGCTTTAGCATCCACCTTCATTTATCCGCCTGTTTGTTTGTTTGATTTTCGCTCATAAATTCGAAAATTAAATATTTGTGTATGAATGACTCTGTATCACCGCTAGCTGCTGATGTTTGTTTATTATGGGAAAATAAACATGTGGTTGTCGTTTCACTGTGTACTATAAGCACAGTGCTTGGTGTTGTCGTTTATTTTTATTTGATTTTTCATACTTATATACAACAACCCTTGTTGTTGTTGACGATTTTACACTGTCCCCCGAGATATGTATGTTGTTTCTTCGCTTGTTTATTTTATTTATTGTCTAAACAATCTGGCTAATGATTCTTAAATAGATTTTGTTTCCATTTGAGCTGTCTGCTATAACAAATTGCATAAATGTTATGAATTTTATTAGAAATAATGACGATGATAATGTTGATGACTGTGATGGTAATGAGGCTGAGAAAAACGAAATGCACGTGTTTGTGGGTCACCAAAAATTTAATTGTGAGAAGTATTTTTTTTTTTTTTTGATATTAAGGAGATTTCTTAGGGTTTGTAGTAATAAAAGTAAATTTTTATAAATTCCAGTTGACTATAACTATATACATATGTATGTATATTCCAATATTTCATGCGGCCATATTATATTATTTATCTAAAATGGGTAACATTTTATAAAAAATGTAATAAATATTTCTTAAAATTGATATCCCTGTTGGCCAAATAACTAACTGATTAAATTGCAGGCCATTGCATGTTGACTTAGCTAATAAGAAATTTAAGACTAAAGGAAGAAAAAAATGGTTTCTTAAGAGCTACTCAAGCTGTTTCTTTACTGGCCAGAACAGAAATAAAGTGCAAGAATCACTTTAATTTCTCAAATGTGTACCAAATGGCCAAGAAGAATTATTTAAACCGAAAAAGGTAGTTAAAAGTAAACAATGGTTTCCATAAGACAATAAATGACTTTCATTGATTTTTTTTTGCTCTGCAAACCAGATTCAAAATTTTTGCAGTACATTGTATGGAGTTGCCAGATTAATGTTGAAGAAAAATGAAAAAAGAGAGGTATTGCATAGTGTGGGTCTTTGAAAGTACTGAACCGTTTTAGATGAAAATTGGAACATCAATAGATGAAGAGTTAGGCTTTCAAGATATTGTTAGCTGATGTGTATAACGGGAACACGAACGGCGAAAGAGTTGACCACATCGGGGGTGGAAAACATATCGAGGCTTAAATGTAAAGAAAAACATGCTTACTGTGTTATCTCTTATGGTTTAACTGATATTTGACTTCAAATATTAAATTTCTTATTGACTTTTTTGATTTTGTCTCATATCTAAATTTAAAATAAAGTGTATGAAAATTTCTAAAAATACATTTAAATTCTTAATAATTTTCTAAGTTAAAGAAACAAATTTTAGTTGAAGAAACAAATTTTAGTTACATCAATTCGATAACAAGAAAAACTAATTTTTAACTCAAAATTTCAAAATAAGTCTCAAAAAAAAAATATCTAAAAAATATAGTTTTGATATAAACCAAACTCGACCCTTTTTTTCCTTTGCAAAGCTGAAATTGAAAAAAGTAAATAAAACCCAAATTAAGCACAATATGAACTAATGTGTAAAATTTCATTCAAAAATATCCACTAACAAAATTTTTTTCAAAATTAAAACGAGACAGAAATTATAGTCGGTCAAGACCGGCCATATTGTGTATGAAATTAGACCTGTGATCAATAGTATACCAACACTTTTACTTAGATTGATTGATATTTCATCTATATGATTTTATGGTGATTTTAATACGAATATCGGAAGGGCGTTTACATGGGAGCTATGGACAATTATGAATCGATCTTGTTGAAATATGGCTCAAAGATTGACACTTATACATTGATGCGAATTAAATATCTTAAAATATTGTTATTTTTAAGGTATTTAAGATAGTTAAACCCCTATTCCGTGAGGACATTTGTGTAGCGTTGCTTATGATCAGTCCATTATTTTACTTAGCCACCATACAAATGTTCTCCTCCGAATAGAGTTTTAACACTCAAAAATACCTTAAAAATTGAAATATTTTAATAAAATTTAACATAAATAAGTTTTATATAAGTATAAATCCATGCGTCAAATTTCATTAAGATCGGTCTATAATTTACTATAGCTCCCATATGAACCCCTCTTTAACGTGCATAAATCCTATAAAAATGTTAATAATAATTTAATATTCGACACTTATAACATTTATATACATACGTATAGGTTACAGTTCAAAATTTCATGAAGATCGGTCCATAATTGTTTCAACTTTATTAAATTTTACTCTGATAATTTTGCAATTGGTTCTACTCTGACAATTTTGCAAAAGTTAGCAACAAAATTATATTGAGTTTATAACAATATTTTTTGTCACTGCATTATCAGGATCGGCATTACCAATCATTGATAAATGAATATAAATTAAAAAAAAAAACACACATGCAATTATACACCAATGTTTAGGACATTTATTATTGATCATGGTCTGAGCATCTAATTTACACTCTTTTTTGAAGGAGTAAAAGATTTTTATTTTATTTCTAAATGACCTTCTGATCTGTTGTGATGTTGTTATAATTAGTTTTATTATGGAAGGTTTGAAGGTTATTTAAATTTTCATCGGAGATATCAGTCAGAACCATAGAGAAAACAATGTTTTTCTTTCTACTTCCACACAACTAACCATTCCCATGGGAATGGCAAAAAAGGCCAAATATGGCAGCTTCATTTATCGGTTAATACTTATTTAAATTCTTAAAGTCTGCTTTCTGATAATGGTGTCGTCTGTTGACTATTATTTACTTGAGTAAATTACTACCTCCATATGTATACAGATATATACTGCACTCTCTTTTACCCCAAAATCTTAAGACGAGGCATAGGTGGATGTTGCTGTTTTTTGGTTGGTTAACATGTCTCCACCTTCCTTTTAGTAGTCTGCGTAACTACGAGTGTATATGATAACCATGTGAAAGGAATAAAAGGCATTTAAATGAACATTGTCTTACATGTTTGGACTTAAATTTGCTAAAAAAAAAAATGTCTGGTTACATGTGTGCAAACAAATCTTCTTTTGCCTTCGTAAACACACCACTATGGCTTTCTTACAAAATACAAAACTTAAGTCCGTCTGTCTGTCTGTCTGTCCGTCCGTCAGTCCAATATGTGAAATCCCAGACTTTAGAGTTTAATTCATTCAGCAGCAATGAAGACGACAGATATTTTGAGTTTTTAACCCATATCTCAGCAACAACAACAACTACTACTACTACAATAGTAATAAAATGATACACTTGCAACATTATCAATGCGTATATGAGACATTCAAGTTAGTTTTAGGATACAAGAAGTTGAGAGAAAAAAATAAAATAAAAAATACTGAAATTAGTTCTTGGTTGTTTGGTATGGTGTGGTCAGAAAGTTGTCTTGAACTTGACAACCCGCTGTGTCAGGTTTATGGGAGAATGAACCTGTCTATACATTCTAAGCAAAAAAAAAAAAAAACATATATATATACATTTATTTTTCTTCATTGAAATTTAAAAACAAAAATAATCATGATCATTGCTTTATTATTTCCTAATGTCCTTTTTAGGGGTGTGTGGGAGGTAGTATTTTGTTTGCTCTATTTTTTTAGTACATTTTCCAGCTTTTTGTATATAAATAAAAATAAAAACAAAATCAATTTTCATTTATTGTCTATTCCTTTGTTTTCTATGACAATTTAAATGCCATTCACATACGGAATTATTCATGTATGATGATTAGTTACTAAAGTTTGCTTTCTAGTTGTTAAATTTTATTTCTAGGGGTTTAGAGCTTCCAAGAGATAGACAATACGTTTGTTTTTTTTTGAGAAAGTGTGAAGGTTTCTTCATGTTAACATGATGTAGGACAAATATGTATCCTTGAATTTATTTAATTTTATGTATTGATTTAAGCATTAGAATTTTTTTAAGGAATAAAGTTCAGTTATAAAAATGTCAAAAAATAATTTATCATATGGCACCATCAAGAACAGTAGCCGTTGTTAAAATTTATTTTTATTGAAATTACACTGGAAGGAAAAAAAATAATTTTTCAAAACACGAATCAGCTTTCAGTATTTTTTAGCGCGTTTAATATTACTCTAATATGATTAAAGGCTCAATTACATAGAATAATTTCGCTTCAATTGCATTATTTTGCTATTCAAATTTTATATAATAAAATGTAAAGATGTAAAAATAAAATTATAATCTCAGTTGAAATAATGAATTCCAAATAAAAATTTTCGACTCATCGAAAAAATATTAAAATAAGAATAAATCAACTTAGAAAATGTTACATGCTTTGATACTTCAAAGTTGAAAAATTTTCATCTTTGAAGTACTTCACGTAGAAGTGGACGTACTGATTTGGCTCCGTTCCATATAAATGCATGTATTTTATTGTAGCTGTCAGTTGCAGTTGAAGCGGAAGTATTCTATGCAGTTGAACCTTAAGAAATAACACTTTAGAATTTTTAGGATTTTATTAAATATTTTTGCAATTTTGTTTATAAACACAATTTTTTTTCAAAAAATGGACTTAATGGCTCCATAAAAATTGACTGTATTAAAACACATTTTAAAATAGACTTTGTTTATTATACATAATTTTAAAGAAGACACAATTACCTTTAAATTGATATATAATATGACAATTTTGAATTTATTACGCTTATTGTAAATCAATATCAAATAACACAGGCTAATAGCAAAAAAAGTTTCAGTAATCTAAATATAATCCAAATTTAAAATTTTATTTTTTCATTTTTTCTTAAATAATATATTTTTTTAAATGTTTTTCTACATAATTATTGATAACTCAAAAAGTTTTAGTCCGGTATTATTCAAATAAACTTAGAAAAATGTATATTTACATATCGGCTCAGTAGTTTATTCGCAATTAAGTGAATTCGCTCATTTTCCAAAACTTAAGTTTTTTGAATTCGTTTATTCAATGCACTAATACATTGTTTTAATTAAGAAGAAGCATTACACTATGAAAAAATTGAATCAATAAAATATTAATTAAATTATATTCAAATAAAGTAAAATGAATACAAAAAGCAAACTGTTTGCTTTAGTCTGTTAACAAGAAATTATGGATTTTCAACAAAAGACAAAAAATCAGTGTTGTGTTAAAAAATGAATAAAAGGTAAATAAATTATAAAGCTTGGATGTTTCAATAAGATAAAATACTTAAGACGCAGAGGAATGTGCCACTACCCAAAAATATAAGGGTTTCGAAAAATATTGTGAATTCAAAAACCAAAAAAATTCTATTCGTAAGTATTCATAAATATGTTAAATATTATATTCTATTCTTCATGACATATTTTGTAACTATCTGGAGCAATACAAAGGACAACTGAAAGAACTTTATAAAATAAATAAGAAAGCTAACACGTTCCACACCACCACATCTGTAATATGTATATTGTTTATTTAAATTTTTTTAATGAAATGTAACACAAAGAATTCTGTATTATTTTTATTTATAAGTAAAATTGATTCATGTAATTTAAAATAAAAATCAACAAAACAGAACAGAATATTTTCAATGTAGAGTTTCATTGGGACAAAATATGAGTTCATTGAAATCAATGTACTATTCATTATTTTATTTACTGAACGCATTCATTGATTTACAATTTTTATACCCTACACCACCAAAGGTGGTTGGGGTATTATGTGTTTGTGCAAATATTGTAACTCAGAGAAAAAAATTTCCTACACCCACCCTAAAGTATACCGTTCGACTCAGAATCACTTTTTGAGTCGATTTAACGATGTCCGT
>MINK01023405.1:0-10162 GCA_001735545.1 Phormia regina
ATAGTTTAGTCTATAGACTTTCCAATAGTCTAGTTTACAGTAATATTTACAGTTGCCAGTAGTCTATAGTCTATTTCTTTGTCTAATTTATAGTGCTAAGTAGTCCAGTCTTGTCTAGTCTATAGGCTATAATTTATATTCTAGTCTACATTGTAGACAATAGTTTAGTCTATAGACTTTCCAATAGTCTAGTTTACAGTAATATTTACAGTTGCCAGTAGTCTATAGTCTATTTCTTTGTCTAATTTATAGTGCTAACTAGTCCAGTCTATAGGCTATAATCTATATTCTAGTCTATATATTAGACAAGTTTAGTCTATAGACTTTCCAATAGTCTACTTTACAGTAATAGTGCCAGTAGTCTATAGTCTATTTCTTTGTCTATTTTTTTTTTTACAGTTTTAATTCTTACCAATAGGAAATGTTTTCCAGTGATATAGAAACTGTTCAGCAACAGTTTTTATTTGCTGTACAAGTTGCTCAACCTCGGCTGGTGCTCCAACCAGATTAACAGTGAATTGTACTGGTTCACGTTCTGGTCCAGCCAGTGTTAATGGACGCAATTGCTGAGCCGATGTACTGGTAGATAAAGGCATTTTTGCTTAATACAATTCTTTAATTAAAAATATTTAACTTTACTATTTTTTGTAAGATTTTAATACAAAAATGAATGAATGTTTTTTTGTATTAAAGTATTTTTTTTAAATAATTTTTGCCATTTTTAAGCTTATTTTTCGGGGAAAATAATTTCGTATTTAAAATCTGTAAGAAAAGTAAAAAAAATAATAATTGACTAAAGTTAAGGAAACTATTTATAGTAAATATTAATAAATTATAAAGAATATAATTAGTAGAAATAAAGGAATAGACTGATTCCATGTCAAAATGGACAGGTATGGAGCTTGACAACATGTTCGATTATTATTTAGTTTAATACGACATTTTTAAAATTCTTAAAAAAATATATATATAATTCTGACACAATTTTTATCCCTACTCATGTAAAACATCATATCCGAAACCAAAAAAAAAAACATCATTGCAAGATAATAATAGAGAAGATATGTTTATGTTTAATTTTTTTATTTTTTAAAATGTTTGTTGTTTTTGCATAATAAAATATTTTCCTAAAAATATTTGCATGATATCATTCATACTTTAGCAAAAAAAAACTATAATAATTAATTAATGGAACAATTAACTAAAGGAAAAACAAAAGCAATTATACTTGTATACAAAAGAAAAATGTATGTTGAACAAGTGAAAGAGAGCAAAAACAATGTGATTGTAGAAAAAAATAACAATTAATAACTGAAAACAGGACAAAAAAATAAAATAAAAAATGCGTTTGTAATAATAATTTATTGTCGTTTTCATAATAATCTTGTTTTGCTATTTAATGCTCTGATGAATCTGTATTCTTTTAATAACAACAACAATGAGAGTAAAGTGCTAGTGTTACCCTTAAGAAATGTTAGGAGTAATATAACAACAAAGCTTACAAAACCAGCAGCACTAAATTTAGTAAAAATATTATTAATATCAATTGTTTATAAATTAGTTTTTTATTTATAAATTTACTAATTTATTATAATCCTTTTTGATATTTTTTTTTATTCATATACAAAAACACCGTATTATTTAAATTTGACATGTTCCCCCACTAACAACAAAACACATTATTAAAAAACAACAACAACAGCAAAACATATACAGAGAATCAATGAATGAAGTAATATAAGAGAAGTCAAGAGTAAAAAAAAAAGAAATACACAACTATTTTTGTGTTAAACTTTTTCTTGCTTCTTCCTTTCTACAACAAATCTATTTTACACACAATCTAACACAAATATTTTTCAATGAATTAAATGAAACTCTTGTTAATTAATTACTTAAATAATTCGTTCATTAATGTTTTTCTTTAACATGTTGTATTTTTCACTACAATTAATTTTTCTCAAAGATTTTTTCTTTTACTTTGTCTACTATACCTTTCTTAGTTACACTCTAAAATTGTATTATAGATTTTTTCCCATTTTATATTGTGTATATTTGAAGACTGTTCTTATAAAATGTCATAAAAGAACATATTTTCAAAGATTTTTTAATGTTTTTTTATTAAAAGCTCTAAACAATACATTTTCAAGTATTTTTAAGAAGTTTAAACATTTTTATTTTCGAATTTATTAAGAATTTTTCACTTTTTCTAGGATGTATGTGACTTTTTAATGCTATTTTTATGAAAAATTGTACAAAACTGTAGAAAAAGTGAAACATGGTTGTGCAAAGAAGTAGTAAAAAGTGTTGCCATAGGCATAAAGAGTAGAATATGAAAAGTACTAATAAGAATGTTATTTTCATGATATTTAGTTTAAGAATTTTATCAAATTGTTTTTATGAAATAATCGTTGATATCTTGAAACGATGTAAATGCAATTTCTGAGCGCAATTAAATATTTTGGAGGTTATAGGGCTTTGAAAATCTAATAAAAAAGTTGAATTAAGAGGAAGAATTACGTTACCGAAGCAGCTTTTAGACTTTCCACACAGTTAAAAGTCCTTCCTACCCCTCCCCTGCCTGAAGGACGACTATTAGGGAAAAATATTTCCACGAAAAAATTACATTTTTGCACTAAAAACTATAAAATATATAAAAAAGTCATTTTATATTTATTTTATTTTCAATTGCTTTCAATTGATACCTTAATCTTTCCAATCGGATAAATAGCATAAGAAATATTAACGATTTTAAGTGAGTTACTATAGTGCTTTAAAAATGTTTGCAAAACTTAAAACAAATTTTGATATTCGAAAAAAGCTTATTTAGCGAAGCCGATGTTCGACATATCCAGAGGAGAAAGTTTTTAAGCCCGAACAAAGTCCGGCTACACAGAAAAACTTTTATTGAGGCGGAAAATTATATAATAATTTCAAGTGTGCTGATATAAATATTTTATTCAACCTATTTATTCAAATTGTTTACTGAAAAATATAAATTGTCGTAGTGGCAACTCTTATTAAAAACTTCACATAGTTGTATAAAATTATATTAAAAATTACTATCCAACAACTTAATACATTAATTTACAACTATGTGCAAAATTCCCGCTCAGATATCTGCGCCAAGCATTTTTAAGTCGACTGAGTCGAACCGCCGGAAGTCTTTCAAGAGCCGTAGCCGTAAGAAATTTCGCTTTAAAATGCCTTAGATACAGCCACTAAATTTGGACAAACTTTTAATAAATTCAATGTAGAACCATAGCATAATTATAAAGTACTCGCACATCTACAAAAACAACAATGCCTTTTATTTTGTTTGTGTAAAACTACTGCACACAACGACAAAATGATATGAACAGAAAAAAGTTTACATAGGAATACAAAAAGAATTTGACAGTACCGCGAGGTATGTCAATGAAAAAATTGTAATTATACTATGGTTCTACACATAGGTTGACCACTTTTAAGCACTTTAAGAAAAAGCAAAATGTTTTTAAAAAGCTTAAAATGTTTAAAGTTATATCCAAGAAAATCAGTTACATATCCAGAAATGTGTTATCTCCTGGGAACGTTATAAACATATCGAACAAGTGTATTTAGAACACGATTCAATCTGAAAAAACTGTAAGCCATAAAAGTTATACGACTCTCAGACGTGCGTCGATCATCGATATGATCTCCAAGATATCTCAGCCGATAAACAAAAGAATTTCTATTACTTCTAATAAAAATATTTAAGTCAAAAATATGATGTCTACTATTACCGAAAAGAATAACCTGAGGTTTAGATGAGTTTATATACAATAAATTACTTGCAGACCATTGGTCAAAGCGAAGAAGGCAATAGTTCATATTAGCCTCAAGAACATCACTGTTATCTCGATCTACATAAAATAATAGAATAACATCATCAGCAAAAAGAAATGATCAGCTTAAACTAGTGTCAATTTGGAAAATTGTAAATAATCCCTCAACTTTGCAATCAAGATTGGATAACTAATCGAATTAAATGCTTCAGTCGGATCCAAAGAAACTAATTAAATTAATTTATTCAGATTATCAATTATAAAATCCGTCAAGTTCAACAACAAATAAGTAATAGTATGACTACGACGAAATGCTTATTGGGAAGCAATAATCGTATTAACAAAATTTAAAATTTGTTTCTTAAGAATATGTTCCAATATTTTTGAAATAGCCGGAAAATTGGTCTCAAGTCATATAAGGACTGAACTACCCTAAACATGGGAATCGGTAAAACTCGAGCCACTTTCCAATTAGATGGATAAGTAGATGGGCTAAATATATAATTAATATGAAATATAGGCAGGTCAGAGATATATGGAAAAATAATCTTAAGAAAATTAATAAAAATGCCATCAGTACCAACAAATCTGGACTTTACATATTGCACTCCAAAGGTTATGTACATCTATACATTCAAACGAAAATGTTCCAAACAAAATGCAGTAAAATCAAAATTATTCAAAAATGTAACAATACTATTCCACTTAATTCTACTAAATCTCTATACTGAATAAATTTCCGCGGCATTTTACGCTGCATATGCTTCAATTTGGAGGCATTTGAACTTTAGGGAAATAAGTTTTAATTATGTTGAAACAAACGGTCGTTCCTTATATCTAAGGCGATTTGGAATACCAAAATGCTCTATAAGACGATGCGAAAACTGGAAATAATAAGCTGAATATAATGTTTACTTTCTGCCGGTAAAGAGGCGATTTAAAGCCGCCGCCGATAATTTTTGAAAAAAAAAGCCGTTCAAATTGTTCGGCGCATTTCTCTGTTCCCGCTACAAGTGTTCCTTAATGTAAACAAACAGCTACACAAAAAAAATTAAAAAAATTTAAAAAAATGATACAAACAGCTAAAATTAAAATACGTGATATTAAAGAATTACAGGATGAAAAAGTTGTTTTAGTGCAAAACACCATAACTCCATTGAAAAAATGCAAAAAACCGAAATGTGCCACTACGAGTAAAAAACGGAACTTGCAAGAACATGAAAATAATATTAGTGCCAAAACTAATACAATTACAAAAACTGCAACAAAAAAATTGTTAAAATCTGCCATAAAAGAGACACCAAAAAATCAAAAGCGTATAGATTCATATTTCACGTGTTGTCCAAAAACTTATGAAATTAAATTTCCCAAAGAAGAGCCACCGACACCTTTTGGCAAAACAAAGGGAAATTCAACAACAATTACAAATAATAATACCAATACCACTATGAGGAATAAAAAATCTCCACCAAAGCGCCACAAAGTTGGCCGGAAACGTTTATTTATTGATACCACAGACCAATTACCTATAGTTGATTGTATAACAATTGACTCCTCCGATACTGAAGAGGAGGAAAATAATGAGACAGATAAGAGTATCTCCCCTACGTTAAATATTAAAAGAACAACAAGCAAACCTAACATTGAGGATAATATTGATTCAATTGCAGCATCCACTTCGAAAAGTAAACAAAAAATGATAGACAAAAATTCAACAACGTCGGAGCAACAAACTATTTCACCATCTAACACAACTACACCTTTTGGTCTTATAATGACTAATAGCAGTTGTTCAAATAATTTAAAGCCACCAACTTCTACTTCATCATCAACGTCAACGGCAGCAAATTTCTCCCGGCGTAAAAGTAAACCCTGTCCACCCTATAAAATTATTGAAAATACAACATTTGCAGTTGATGCATTTCAATTTGGTTATATTGAGAATATTACGCATTATTTTCTTACACATTTTCATGCTGACCACTATATTGGCTTGACAAAATCATTTGCCAAACCGCTGTATATGAGCCGAATTACGGGTAAGTTTTTCTTGCTTGATTTTTTTATTTCATTGAAAGCTAAATTTCTCAGATCTGATATAAATAATGAATATAATCTGTTTGGTTCGGAAATCCTTGTAACAGTCGCTTGCTAGCACATTAGATCTAATCCACGCAAAATTATTATTTTTGTACAATTTTTTCATTTTGTTTACGTTCGTATTACCAAAATATATTAGTAAATATTTTATTTTCAAATTTTCAAAATTGTTATTTTTTTTATTAAATATCATGATACAATAACTGACATGATATAATTATTAGACATGATATAAATCTATATTCCCGGTTGATTGAGTAAAAATTTTGTATAGTATTTTAAAAACATTTCCTATTTGTATAATTATTTTTTTTAGAGATTTTATATAAACGTTTAAATAATATAAAGAAAATTAAACAGTGATTAATACATTGAGTTTTATTTTACATAATTTCTTAAAACAAAAACATATAAAATTTTTGATCTTCGAATAAATTTCAAATTTTAATTTGTAAACAAAAAATAAAATTCGTTCTAAAAAATAAGGATTACATTTTGTTCCGAACGAATCAAAAAATGAGCGTTCTACCTACTCTGGTTTAAACACGGTTGTTAAAGCGAATGTTAAAAGAACCATGTTTAAACATCGAAAAAATTAATATTAACATCAAATTGAACGATTTACATTTTACATTAACATGATGTTAGTGTTAAATATTTTATGTTACATTTATCTTATTTTCCTGTTGTTCGGCTTGAGGTCTCAATATATAAAAGTTTGCGTTACCACATACGAAAGACAATTTTCCACTATTTAATTGTATAACTGATGGTGAACATTGCATAAGAACAAGTGGAGATAAGGGGAAACAGGAAATATCGGGAACTAAATTTGTGACAATGATGGAGGACTACATGAAGAAGGCAAAGACAAATATAAGGGACAAATTTATTTTAAACACAGTGGTTCAAACGGGAAATTTTTTGAAAGACAATAGAGACATTATAATATTAAATTCAGACAAGGGAAATAGGACTGTCGCAATGACTGATAAGGCTTATGATGTGAAGATTAAGGAAATTCTGAGAGACATGTGCACATATAGACGACTGAGAAAGGATCCCACTTTAGGCCTACAAAATAAAAACAATGTTCTAGTTGGGAAACTTTTTAGGCTCAATTTGGTAAATTTACGTGAGAAGGATGAACTTATAACGAAAATCGCTACAGCTTCAAGAATCTATGGCCTTCCAAAGATTCACAAGGAAAACATGCCATTAAGGCCCATTTGCTCTTCGATAAACTTACCATCATATGCGCTAAGCAAATATTTAATAGACATTTTGAAAAACCTGACCAAGAACTCTATATACAATGTAAGAGACGCGGAAGAATTCAGGAATAAAATAGTTTGTACGAGAATTGAGAACGATGAAAGCTTAGTATCATTCAATGTTATCTCACTATTTCCTAGTATTCCAATAAATTTGGCAATAAGAACAATTGGGAGGAAATTGAGTTTGTTGGAGGAACATACGGAGACACCTAAAGAACTATTTATGGAACTATTGCCTTTTTGTATGGAACAAAATAAGGGAATGCCAATGGGTTCCCCCGCATCTCCTGTGATAGCTGACATTACAATTGAGGAATTACTTGATAGTACATTGGAACAACTGGGGGCAAAAACCAAGGATGATAACAGAGTATGTAGACGACCTTTTTGGGATTTTGAAGAACGATCGAATAGAAGACACATTGAAAAACCTCAACACATTTAACAGGCAAATACAGTTTACAGTGGGAAAGGAAATTGAGGGAAAACTACTCTATTTGGACTCCATAATTATTCGAGAAGGTAACATGGTAAAGGTAGATTGGGAGACTGATTAACTTTTATTCCGAAAATCCCAAAAGGATGATTATGAATACAGCGACAAACTTTATTATAAGAGTACTGGACATTAGCAATAAGAATTTCCATAAAAGTAACTTGAGGAAAATCAGTAGAATTCTACGAATGAATGACTTCCCACATAAGACAATAAATGGATTGATTAAGTATGTGATAAATAGGAAGAAACCAATAGACAACAAGGATATGGATAAACCACCGAAAATTTATAGGTCGATTGAATATATATCTGGGTTCTCGGAAAGGCTTAAACACTCGGATATCTATGATAAGGAAAACTATATATTGGCGATGAAAACGAATAACACGACAAACAAATTATTTAGTAATATGAAATCGGGAATTGACAATTTCGACAAGTCTAATGTAGTATATGAAATTAAATGTAATGGTGGCGATACTGACATATGCCAAAAAGTATATGTTGCTACAACAAAAACCAAATTAAGAACAAGATTATCATCGCACAAATCAGATCTGAAATATCAAGACAGACAATTAACCCAGAGAACAGCACTCGCAGCCACTGAGCAATAACTAGACATAAACCGGACTTTGGGAAAGTGAGAATACTTGCAGGAGAGAATAATTACACGAAACGATATATGCAAGAGATGCTTCATATCATAAACATACCAACAGGTATGAGAATAAACTATAAAACAGATACAGACAATTGCACTCACATATATCGACATACAATAAACGAACATAAAGATAACAGAAGAGGAAAAACATAAACAGTCGGTGACAAAAGCTTTGAACAGTAACAACGGACAACACTGCAATACAATTAATTTTAATTATTATCATTTTGTTTTGTTATGTTTAAGAATATTTTTATATTTGTAATTGTTTTTGTAGTAAACACTTATCCCTGAAGATGACCAACAAAGTTGGTCGAAATATTGGATGAAAATAAAATTAATATAATAAAATTAAAACATAAAAGAGTTTTTTTATTTTATATATTGAGACCTCAAGCCGAACAACAGAAAAATAAGATAAAACAACACAAAAGGTCTACAACACTCAAGCTGTGTATACACGGTTGTTAGATCTAACAATGTTGGCAGATCTGGCAATGTGATGACAATGTACTGAAAATGAAAAATTGTTACCAACAGGTAAATTGCCAGTTCAGACGATTGTAAGAAAACCTTACAATTTCATGGCCAGACAATTGTCAGACAATAAATTTATCTGCCAACACTTATTGGCAGACATTGCCAGAACTGTCAAACGAAAATTGTGTGTTAAATAAATTTAATTAAAAATCATTGAAAACTATGGAACAAAAATAAAATATTGCAACTATTTTAGCTGCATATGTTCCCGAAAGCAACGAGGACGAAGGCAAAAAAACAAAAAGGCTCCACAAAGTGTGGGTGAAGGATTGGGTGCTTCACCGCCACGCTAAATTGCTTATCCAATTACGAAGTGAAGAGCCGGAGTTGTATCGAAACTCGGTATGACTTTTGTTTTGGCGTAGTTTTTTACCATCATCAGTAGATGACTAAATAGTAGCCTCAACAATTTGCTTATTACCGCTGTCTATATCACTATCCATTTTTTGTTTAATTAAAATTTTTCATTTTGTAGTTGAAAATATAAATGATTTATCTGACAATGATGCCATTGTCAGATGCATAAAATTCGCACAGCTGACAATAAAAATTGTCAGACAATTATCTAACAGATGTCTAACAATATTATTGTGTTGCAATTTACTGACAATGCTTTTTCTAACAACGTTGAAGTTTAAACGGTTGTTAGACATTTTCTGAAAATTTTTCTGCCAACATTGTCAGATCTGACAACCGTGTATACATAGCTTCATAAACATATTTTATGTTACGTAAAGACGACTAGTTACGGTCCCTGGTATTATAACTTATTCTGACTCATCATATTTAAACGGGGGATTCCCCTTTTTTTGTTTAATTCACATTGTGTTTGATTGTTTAAAAGCAATCTAAAAAAAATTATGCAGAGGCAGAGATACAAGCCGATCGGCTTCAAGCCGTCTACTTGACCTAATTTTTTATAAATGGATCAAAATTCAAAATAAATTTAAAAAAATGTTTAATTTTTTGGAGTACATTATTTGTATAGACTTTTATTTACTTAAATAAACAAAAATTAAGAACATAAGGGTTCTTCAGAAAGTTGGCATATTTATTGCAGGTACAGGAATAAAGCAAAAAATGTAATCCGTAAAGTTAGGAAGAGGTTTTATTCTAAATTGTTTTCTGAGTTCAGTACATCAAGCATGTGGATGATATAGTGGAGTTACTAGTGATAATGAATTTATTTCTGATTGTGATGTTGATGAGGTCAATAGCTATTTTGTTAATGTTAGTAATTTTAATAATGATGATGATGTTATTGACTTTGACT
>MINK01023531.1:0-11477 GCA_001735545.1 Phormia regina
ATTCTTTATAAACTATTGAAGGTATACGAAATATATGAGGTGTACAAATAGTTTTGTCTCTAACTGTATATAGGAGCACAGGAATTTTTGCTCATAAAAAACTTATTTGTGTCAAATTTCATTAAAATATTTTTATTTTTAAGTTTTGTGTTAAAAATTAATTCCGGTAGAACATTTGTATGGAGGCTAGGTGAAATAATTCATGACAAAATTTAATAGGTTCCTGGTGCAAAAAAAAGAAAAAAACATATGTACCAAATTTTATCAAATTATCTCTAAAATTGCGACCTGTACTTTGAGCACATGCTTTACATGGACAGACAGGCAGCCAACCAGATAGACGGACATGGTTAAATCGACTCTGGAAGTGATTCTGAGTCAAACGTTATACTTTAAGTTGGGTGCAGCAAGATTTTTTTCGGCATTACCATAGTTGCACAATCACATATATCCCAACCACCTATGATAGGGCATAAAAATAGATCAATATTTGACTTTGGTTCAAGATATCCTTTATAAGGACTATCTATGTGCAATTTTTTTCAATCAAGTCATAAATACAATTTTGGCGACCCGCTAAGAATCTGTGCTCCTCCAAATGAATTGGTATATATCTCAAGATTCTCCGAGTAAAATTTCAGTGAAATACATCTATCAGTTCGAACAGAATTATTTCTAAAAAATACATGTAATACTTAGTATAAAGGATATTTTAAAACTTTTTGGGTTACAATCAACAATCTGGTAACTTATTTTCTTAAGTATTTAAAATTTAAACACACACACATAAATAAGAAATAATAATAACAAGAAGGTGGTCCCATTCTATACTTTATGTATATCTTGTATGACGTTTGATAATACTGTGTCGTTAATGCGTGTTGAAGCTGTCATGGTGGTCATGGAGCACAACAATCAAACATAATGTTTATGTTTTTTGTATTTGGATATGGTGTCATACAAGCGTAATGTTGATTGCTAGTGTGACCAATGTGTTAGGATGTCACTGACTCTTTGCCATTAGTGTAAAAAGCATATTTAATTGTGAAGGTATTACATATATAAATATATAATAAATTTGTAAAAAAAAATTGTTTTAGTTTTATATAAAAATATACAAAGAAATCAGGTTTATATAAATCGGTATACAATTGTTTAATTATTTCTGCAGTTCAAGCAGCTATAACTTTGACATTTATGAAGGTTTTTAGCAGAGTAGGAAGAACGCTCTTTTTTTGATTCGTTCGGAACATAATTTTTTTGTTTGCAAAATAATTTTGTAAATTTGTTCGAGGATCAAAAATTTTATTTTACGAATGTAAAAATAGTACTCAGAAATTAATCCGAAACGAATTAATCGAATTGAAGTCGTGTACAATGATATAAAATGTGTATACTTATGTTGAATAAAGGATGTGCGTATATTTAAGACATTTGTATGTCCATGCGCTTGTGTGTGTATTAAAAATTAAACAACAACAAAATGTTTATGGCATTAGTTTTTCAACAACTTTTTTGCGTACATCATTGCACCATGTGTGTGGCGACTAAACCATTTGTAATCGTATAATAGCGATCTTACACATAAATACAGTTAATAAAAAAAATTTTGGGTTATTATAGAAAATAATAATTATTTTTGAAATTTAAAAAAAAAAAACAGATGCGGGGAATAACCAGATCAAAGTGTTAAATACAGAAATGTAATCATCAGAACAGGTTCTATAGAAATCTGGAATGGTTTTTATTTCTTGATTTTTAATATGATTATTTTTGATTTTTATTCTTTCGCTCAAGATTTAATGATTATTTTGCTCATAATATAAAACTTAACTCGAGAATTGAAACTATTACACAATTTATTATCGTAAATTAGATTTATTTACTAAAACGCAATTGTGATAATATATATAATTTCATAAAATTTTTTACGAAAAATGATATATCTTTATTAAAATCTAATTTTTTAATAAAAACATAATTTTTTGTTATTTTTTTTTTTAAATAAAATTATTATTTTATTTTAAAAATCATAATCATTTTGATCATTTCCATAAATCAAAATAAAACAGTAAAGAATTGAAATTTGATCCAAAAAGTGAATTTAATTTTTAAATTTACGAATAATATTTATAAAAACTTAAAAGAACTTAAAACTAAATTCGTAATCCGAATTTTTCCCTACCTTGTTTTTTAGGCACTTGTAGATAAAGAACTCTTGGAAATTTTAACATTTCACTGATATTTTTTTATTTAAACTGTGTTTATCAATTTATGATTAATTTTTAACATTTATTTAGTTTAATTGGATTTCTAAGTAAAATTCATCTATTTTGTAATGTTTCATATAGCCCGTTAATGATTTTAATAAAAACTTTGCATTTTTATATTAAATAGTTTTTCTTCTCTTAATTAAATTTTATGTTAAATTTATATGCAATCTTCGTATATATTTCCGTCTTTTTTGAGAGAATTTGCTTCACAGACTTTGAATATTCACTTTACTTATTATAATAGTAAAGTAAATTTTAATTAAATGAAATAAATATATAAAAAAAACTATATAAAAATCAAATTATCCCATAAAAAATATGCTCTAAATGTGTTTGGGTTACACATACATACATACATACATACATACATACATACATACATACATATAAAAATTATACGATGTTTTTATAAACATTAAATTGACCGTAAGCAGCACTTTTGAGATAAATAAATAATTTACTGTTGTTACTCTCATCCTGTAGTTAGCAATTAAACTGTAATAAAAATGCAATTAAAAGAATATTAGAACTCAATGAAATTGTTAATGGCTAGAAGGAAAGTATAAAAATTAAAAATATGTTTTATTTACATTTTGTTTATGAGAAGTGTATATTGTCAAATCATATAATACACTGTGCAAATAATTGTAACATTTTTGACTTTTTCTTGTGAGTAAATTTGAATATAAACAGTAAAAGGTAACATTTTCAAAAGGATATTTTCTTTTAGTTTTAGTGCTGCAAGATTTAAATGAGAAAAATATTATATTGTAGAGTTTGTTACTTTTAATTTGATACTTACTGGTTTGATATATTATATCTTTTTTATTTTATTATATTATAAAATATACGCAAATATTTTTGAATTAAACTTTATTGAACATCTCATCAACTATTTATGTAAGGTTACCTTGAATTTATGAGAAATTGATGGCCTGGGTTCAATGGAACCCAACTTTCTTTTATTTCGTTTTCTCAATATGGTTGATGAAAATAAGCACGAAGTGTCGATCAGGTTATCGTTAATGTTTGTTCTGAGCTGTCGTATATATGTCATCGAAGACTATGTCAAATGATCAAGACATCTGGGTACATTTGAAAAATCTAAATACTCAGTTACAATTAGACCTTCTCCACGTAATACAAATAGAGGGTGTCCAAGAAATGACAGCGAAAGGGTGAATCGTTTGTTAGTCATCTAAAGAATAGACTTGCTACATGTAATAGACTTGCTACATGTTTAGCCCCTTTGTTTAGAGATTCGAGAGATCGACAAGGCTATTGTTGATTTAAACTCCAAAAAAGCATATTGACAATATCTCTAACAAGATGTTTTTGACAATAAGAGAAATACTTTCTATTTTTAATGCTATATAACGCCTTGAAAATTATAAGCCAGAATTGAAGGTCTTATTGATCCCAATGATACCTAAGCCTGGAAAAGATCACACTATAATAGAATCGCATAGATCCATTAATTCAAAAATCTAAAAAAAGTTCAAAAACTCCAATATAAAATAGTGTGAATGATAGCAATAGCATCATGGTATATGTAAATTTACAACATTAACAAGGACTTCTATAAAGGAATATAACTCACCTCCACAGATGCTAAAGCCTTTTAATAAATAAAGTTTTTTTAGTCCGACAATGGTTGGACTTAACTAAGATTTCAATAGTTATTGTTAGCTCACTTATTATCGTGAATATTCCATAAATACAGAAAAAATATGGAACAAGTACCTATCAACAAGTTCTTAAAATTTTACGTTATGTGAGAGGTGGTTAGTAAAATATTTGAGCCAAATTTCGTTTACGTAGTTTGTCCCGTTCGAGCCATATTCTAATTTCAACAGACGGACATAGCTAAAACGACTCAGAATCTAAACAAGACCCAGAAAATATATACGTTATGAGGCCTAAAATGTTTTTTTTTTTTTAATTTTATATACGATATGACGAAATCAGTATACCCCAGCTTTTTGATGATGATCATAACGAAATGAAACCGGTGGCTGCAGTTCTACAAATAGTTTATTCACCTTCTTCAGATGATTAATTAAGATTAAAATCAACAAGAGAATCATGAAGTAGATACATACTTTTAATATACATTGCGCACTGGTCCCAACACGGAAAATTTTTGAAATAATTCTCTAACTTAAGAATGATGGTAGAATGATCTTCTTTTATGCTTCTTATTCATTGCTTTTGAAGTACTTCCCTTAAAACTATGTTTATACAGTTTTTATAAGGCATTAAAATTTATAAAACTTTAATTTTCTTAGAAATTTTACCGCTTAAAATTCATTTATTTTCACTTTAACAAGTTATTATTAAAAACTTCCAAAAAAAGTTCAAAATATGCATTTAGTTCCACTTTAAAAGTGGTGAAAATGTTCTTTTTTTTTTGGGTGGTTTTTGATTATTACAGGTACCGAACTCCATGCATCCATAATTAACGAATTCGCCGTAATATTGTTTTTGTAAAACTATCGTCATATTCTGTGAATTCGTCTTGCAGTTGTATGTGAAACAACATTACATGCTGCAACGACTGGTTTACAAGTCATTAACAGCAACCGTTTGATCATACCAAATTAAATGTTAGAAGTAACAAATTTAACAAAACTTTCAAATGTCGGATTTTTTTATAGCATCATACTAAGTAATAAACAAAATAATTTGTTAATGAAATTTATAGATTATTTCTTGGGTAAAAAATGTTGTTTAGTTTTATCGAAAATGAATTATTTACATGACATCTACAACATTGTGCTTAAGTCCAAGAAACATTTCTAATAAATTTTAATATGAATTATGAAAAAATCTAACAAGTTTTATAATGTTAGATTTTTATTTTCTTTGGATAAGACATTAAGCACTTCTAGTTATATAAACTGAATGTAAAATATGAGAAACCTATAAAACACCTCCTAAATGAAGTAATTTTAGATTTTATGAAGAAACATTGGGCGGAATAATAATTACAATTTGCTATTAAATTTTCTTAATAACAAAATGAATAAATTATTAGAAAATTATAATTGTATTTGTTTAATAAATTGGTTTGAAACTGTGTAAGTTAAAATTTTCATAAATTATTTTTAATGCTGCTTTTAAAATATTTTTATTATCAATCAGTTTAGTTTTCATTAATTTTCTTATTTAGTTATAATGAAAATTCAAAACAACTTTTTAAATAAATTGGTTTGAAACTATATATAGAGTATAGAGAAATTTAATATTAATATATATTAAATATCGTATTAAACAAGAGAATAGTTTCCAACTACTTTTTATTTAAAATTACTTCCGCATTATAAAAGTGTGATTTTAAAGTCAAACATTTGTTCTCCTAAATAAGCTGTTTACTTCCAACCATATTTATGTTTACCACCAGTCTTATAAGAAATATAGTTTTATTTGTTGGTTTTGTCTTCTGCATTTCACATTTAATCCTGTCATTTGTCAGTGTTTATTAATGTAATTGAAACAAAACTTCTACTTTCATTAAATTAAACTTAATCCTCAACACACAAAGGCAGAGATACTGGTTGGTAGTGGCATCAAGTATCACACTCTGAAACCAGTTTCCATGGTCACAAGTCAACACATATGTACTTATGTTCTTCTTTTCGATTGAACTACAATGCACTGTGGTTCCAAAAATGTTTTTTTTGGAAATAATTCTGTAACTTGTGAACCGTTGTAGGCATTTGAATAAAACGTAAACGTAGGTGCTTGGGACAAAGATATTCCCACAGGCCCTATCTAATCTTTATCAATTAAACAAAAAAAAAAATAAAAAAAAAACATGTTTTTGTTAAATTTTTAAATTTCAAAGCTGTGATCAACATAAATTTAATTCTATTAAAGTCTTTTACATTTAAGCTTAACATCCATAAAGTATTTTCTGCCGGTCGCATATTAAAACGTTAGAGTGACGATTTCAATGAAAATGTACAAGTTTGAAAGACTTTTTTCCGGATTGAGCTTTTGGGCATTTGAGTAAAAAAATCGGATATTTTTCTCATTCCTTACTTTTAGGAGAAGACTATTTTTTATACTAACCATCATAAAGGTTAGTTCGACATGTTACCTTTTGTAACATGTCGAAATTTAAGACCCTATACAAAGTACACAGTGTTGGAAAAATAATAGGGACACTCTTATGTTTCAATATATTCTTACTTTTTTATTTACTATTCTATAAATATTAAAAAGTATATACATAAAATTAAATAACTTCAAATATTTTAACTTATAAAGTAAAAATAAGGAACTAGTTCTGCCAAAAAAAATATTTCTTTTAAAAAGACACGGAAAAAATAATAGGGGCACTTAATATTTTAGAAGTACATTACCATAATTTCCAAATACTTTTTCAATACTTGGAAGATCATTTAACTTTTATGACAACTTGAATCGCATATACCTAGGGCGAAATTGAGCACCAGGTATCTTGAATTTTTTCATGCAACTATTGTTTATTTTTTGATGTATTTCCAATTTAATTTTTCATTACAGTCCCCTCATTCTGCTGAAACCACGTTTTGACGCTTCTAGCGGAAAGTTTGGGATCATTATCCTGCATGAATTATTTTAGTGGCATTTCATTCTCAGCAAATGGAAACATTTTATTCTGGAGAATGTCTATATAGTCAGCAGCATTCATTTTTCCCTGAATCCAAACTATTGGATCAACTCCAGAGGCGGAAAAACATAAAACATATTTTGGATCAAATTCAATAGTTGTAGGACGGCGTACAAACGATTTTCCATCAGATCCAAATAAATTGACTTTTGTTTTGTCTGACCATAGTACGTTGTTCCAGTTCCAGTTGCTCAATAGTGGTACTTTTCTCGGAGTGCGTCCCATTAATACGACTTCTTGCAGCCTATTTCTTATTGTTCGAATTGTCACTGAAGCACAAAATTTAATTTTAAGCCAACTAAACGTTGGTCACTTGGGACTTGGTATGAAACTTGGCTCAAGTATTTATCTTATTTAAGGATTGTTTGGTATTGAAAATAAGTAAAATCGGTTAATAAAAAGTTGTGCGCAAGATACTAAAAACACAGGGTTTCATTTGATACTCTTCTGCAGATATATTTTAAACAAAAACATGTACGATAACGAAGTTTTGTACAGATAGTTTGATGGTCTGTATTAACTTAAAAGCCAAAAAAGGGTGTGGTACTCCCAAATTACCGGCTATCTTTTATATAACATAAAATTCGATATGCTTGACTTGAGTATATAGATTCTGCCGTACCCGAAAATAACATTCGCGCTTGCTATTATTTATTATAATTCTCCATATTCCCTTGATCCGCTAGGAATCTGTTCTCCTCTAAATCAACTCAAAAACATCTCAACTCTACACATTAGAAATTTTATTGAGAAAAGACAAGCAATTTGGAACCACTGTGCTATGTCTTTGCAATATTCTTAGTAGATGTAGGAAAGCCCTATTCTATAATTTACAACTTTATGTACTTATGTATTAATTTTGTAGAAAATACAATGAAATATTAAATACAAAGTACTATATGTACATCGGATCATCGGCTTTAAATTGTTGTTTAGAAGAGATTTAAACGTAATCTGATAGTTTATTAATCGCATATTCATGCCGCAAAGCATTGCAATCGAAATGATTTCAAATATTTACTTAATTTAGGAGTTTTAGTTAGATTACATTAGTGTTTGTTTAATATGATATTTAAGGATAAGTATTTTAATTAATGAACACGTGTAAGACTGTGTTCATTTGAAGTTATTGCTCTAAATATAGTAAGACTTTATATATATTTTCATTCCAAGATTCTTTATTAAAACAATATAATACACATGGCGAAATCAAAAAGGAGATCTTACTTAATCAGTTGATTACACTTTTTTAGTACTTAGACTGTTAAAATTCAAATAATCCCACATTTTGTTTACCCCCTGAAGTGTCAAACCACATACATGTACACATGTTTACAAAATTAATGAATTCGCCATATTGTTGTTTTTGTAAAACTGCTACTACCTGTTCGATTTTACCATGATAATACTGAACAAATTTTCATTCATTGACAATTCAGTTGAACACACATAACCATTACAATCTGTTTGATAACTGTAAATCTCCATTAAGAATAAATCTATTAGTTCCACATAATAATAAAAAAATAGCTTGAAATTTATAATAATATATTATTATAAAATCATGTTCAATAGCCGTCATCACATTATTTTCTTGACATTTTCACATCAATTACGTTTGTCCATTCAATAAGCGAACATTTTTTTGCGCGCGTTTTTTCTTCTTCTTCTTTTTCTTTTACAATCCCAAAACGTGCAAAACATTGACAACTAATCAACGATTAGCACCAATAAAAATATAAATCCCTCAGTGGCCACATGCTGGAAATGCGACTAGATATCTTTTCTTTTTCTTCTTAATGCACTTTTACTATTGAATACAACATGTCACACGCTTTTGTTAAAGAATTTCTTGTGAAAAGTTTATAATAAATGAATTATAATTGGATTTGTTATTATTTCTGCAAAAGGCAGTGAATGCGATACACTACTGAGAATTCTCCATATATGTGGCGGATTAAGAACATTGGTATTAATTATATTTTCTTTCCAGTTTTTATTAGTAAATATGTGAACATTAAAGTAAGAAAAAAATATAAAAATAATATCAACTCATTTTTTTTACTAGTAAACATTAATATGGCCTTAATATTGTATTTATCATTGGCACAATAATATTAGGTAACAGTATAAAAACAGATGATTCTTTTTTGTTGCTTTCAATTTTTGTAGGATTTCTGTCAAAATTTGTTTACATTTATGCTTTGTTTATATTTATGTTTTGTTTACGTGCTTTGTTTGTCTATATCGAGTCCCAACCGCGAAAATATCTTAGGTGCCGAAATTTCGACGGATGATGTAAATGATTCTAAATTATAGATTTTCATTAAAAAACAAATTTCGAAAATGTCGTCGCTTATGATATTTTGGCGGTCAGGGCTCGATATATATTTTTTTCTATTTGACATTAAGGAAACAAATTAACCAATAAAAATTATTGTGGTGTTGTTTTATTTGTTGTAGCGTTACTGTTTCCTTGTATTATTATGTCATGGTTCTTATTAGACCCTTCACCATAGGTGTAATGGGTATATATAAGTTTGTCATTTCGTTTGTAATTTCGACAATTTTCATTGGAGAGAAACATTTTTTACATTATCTTGATCCTTATAAGAAATGATGTTGATAGGATAATGTCCGCCTGTCCGCTTTGCTATTTTAATTCAGCAAAATCGGTTCATAAATGTAGAAGATATTTTTTTTTGCTTAAAAACGCTGTAAATGGCGTTTATAAAACCTATGATATGATAATNNTTTGCTTAAAAACGCTGTAAATGGCGTTTATAAAACCTATGATATGATAATTTAATAATTTTTTTATATGGGAGGTGCCACGCCCACTATTGCTAGTGTACCAATTTTCGTCCAAAATATTCATATTAAAGCTAATGTTAGTCATACAAAATTTTAGCTCTCTATAATTTTGGTATTAACTTTATATGAGAGATGAAACGCTCACTGTTTTTGCACAAAATGTTTATTGTACAAAATTTGAGAAACGTAACTGTTATAGTTTCCCAAATTTACGGCATTCGGTAATGGCAAACAATATTAGGCGTGGGATGTACCACACCCCCTATTGCTAGTTCGCCTATTTTTTTCAGGATGTTCATATAGATGTCGAAGTTGTTCGTGCAAAATTTGAGGTCTCTAGTATTACCAATTTAATAAGTGGTCGTGGCCCCTCGCCCACATGGAATTTCAAAATAAAAAGTAGCCTATTTTTCAACCATTAATTAATAGTTTATTATTCTGTTTAATTATGGTGAATGACGGTGCCGAATCTTATATTCTCTTCACCTTCACATAATATACAGTATTTCATCAGTTATTTATTTCCAATAATCGTATGTATAAATATTCAATAATTTAATTACAAACTATTGGATATGTTGTAATCACACATTAATGTTTAATGATTTAAAAGGAAAAGTTTTTCTACGCAATAGAATCATGTACTGCATCATCATGTTGTTGCTAGAGATGATATTGAACCAGTTTACATCAAAAGGAGTCAATCATCATCATTAGTTATAGATTAGTACACCAAGAAAACAACTAGTTTTCATCATCAATTTTAACTGGATTTTTAAATTATTATGTGGTCGGTGAAAAGTTCTAGTATAACTGGCTGCTTATTTGTAATAATTTTGTAGCTTATTTGATACAATGTTGCACAATAATGTTTTTCAGTTATCATTAGGTAATAGATAAATATATATTTACGGTATTTTTGTTTTATGACGTGTATGTATACAAAATATAAAAATAATTTTCAAGTTTTTAGGTTATAATTAAGTATAATAAAATAGCACAGTTATTAATTCATTAAAATTGTTAAATAAAATTCAATTAGTTATAAATATATTTCTAGACTTTAAAATATTGAAAATAGAACATTAAATTTTTTGTAAACTTACAAAATTTTACAATTTTACTTGATTTTAATTTTAAATATTTTTTTATTGTGAAAAGAGCTTTCAATTTTATTGTAAAAATTTAATGGAAACTTTACTTCCTTAATTAATTCTTATGCCAACATAACATTCAATTAGTACACTTAAGAAATTCATTAGAATATAATCTTTATTACATCCAGGGAGAATAAAAAGTACCAAAATGGGGATAAAATCGGGAACAAATTTTATTACAATTAAGTAAAACATTTTTTTATTACATTAAACAGATATTATATTTATGCGCTCGATTATTGCAAATAAAAATAACTTGCAAATAACCAATTCTGTGCTTATACGCATATCGTAAAAGGATATATACTTCCTTATTTGTAGTGCCAGATGGACAAAATTAAACTATTATCATCAAAAACTCTATGAACGTAATTGCAATTAGCTTCACTTATCACAATTTTTCGAGAGTTAGTAACTTGAAAATATAGTATTAACTCAGTGTTTATCAGAGTTGGGGGTAGTGCACTAAATTTGCAGTTTCCACTAATACTTAGTGATAGTGCAAAATTTTTAACTACAATCTTTACTTTTTATTGGTGAGTTAAAAAATATCAGCCTCACTCAACATAGTGGTAG
>MINK01023540.1:0-10307 GCA_001735545.1 Phormia regina
CTATGAACGTAAAAGGAAGTGGCAACGCTATACGTTTTATTTGTAATTAGCTTCACTAAATCACAATTATTTTTCGTGAGTTACTAAATTACAAATTTAGTACTCACTCACTGTCTATACAGCAAAATTTTCATATCGCAATATTTTTAATTGCGAGTAAATGGTTCGTATAAACTTAATATTTATCTCCACATATTTCTAACGGTTACATACAGTGGCCAAAATAAGTATTCGACACACCATTTCATTTCTAATAATTTCGTGATAATTTATATACTTATCGAATTGTTTCAAATAAAATGACAAATATTTATTTGAAATGTGTATTTATTTTTATTTATAGTAATATTTTCTCCCAAATACACAGAAGTTTAATGTGCGCTGGCATTTTTCAACAGCATATGAATTCAAGCGCAAAAAAAGTATTCGACATATTTTTGATTTGTCCATTTCCAATAACTATAGCTATTTTCTTCTGTTTTTTGGTTATTGTTTTTACAACTAGGATAACAATTAAAGGTATTTTAAATAATTCATTTATTGTGATTTTGTGTAAATAAAAGACTTCCAAATACGAAAATTCTGCTGAAGCCATAACTAATAATTTTTAGCAAGGAAAATCGAAAAATATTATTATAAAAAAGACATAGAAATTAAGAAAAATTTAGCAATATATTCCAAAAAATAAAAATCGGTCATATATATAATTCTAAATCAGCAGAATGTTAAGGTAAACTTAAAATTGTACGTTTAGTGAAATAATATTACAAGCTAAATTCATTGAAAATGGCTTAAGATTGTGAAAAATACTTATGAACACTTGTTTTATTCTACAAATTTAGAAATGTTAAAGAAATACATTATTGCGGATCCAGGGCTGGTATAAAGAAGCCCCCACATCTCAGTAGCATCATAAAATTTATAAGAGGATGTAGAAGAAAGTCAAAATATTTCTGAAAGGATGAAATTTTTGCAATTGGGATCAATATCAATGTTTTAGCCTATCGAAACCTATATACCGAGGAGAAAAGATAAAAATAAGGTAGCTACCGTAAAAACTGTGGTTGAAGGGTTATGGTTAGGAGGTATGTGATGGGATCTGAAGTAGGTATTTTAGTACTTATGGACATTTGAAAATAAAATTCACATAAGTGTTGCTGAGAAATTAGGAATATATGACTGATTTATATTTTCCAGGATAATAACCTAAAGCATTCTGTCACAATTATAAAGCTTAATTTTCCTTGTAACTGCACGAAAATTATAAAAACCCCATTATAATCTATATAACCAATTTAAATGAAAATTTGTGGAGCTTTTATTAAAAAAATTTAAATTTTTAAACTTCACGAATAAAAACCATTTGATATAGTAAATGTGATGCAACAAAATTGATCATGAATATAATAGAATTGTTATCAAACATATATATGAAATCGCTTAAATGAGGTTATAAAGTGAAAATAAAAAGCTAAGTGTTAATAAAAAATTGCATTTTTGTGGTTTTTCGAAGCATAAAGTATGATGTCGAATACTTTTTTTGCCCTTAATTTCAATGTTATATAAATGGTTCTCTCAATAAATTTTAATTTGTATTAAATTCAAAATTTAAGCAGATTTCACTTTTAATACTTAAAAATTCTGAACAAATTTTTTTTTTTAATTTTTCAAAAATTAAATTAGCTCCTCTTATGTCAAATACTTTTTTGGCCACTGTAGTTTCAGAATTATTAAAAAAAGTTTTGCAGCCACTAGGCGGCAATGATAACAACTTGTTTATTAAACTTAATAGTTTTTAAATCGAAAATTCTTAGATTTTTTCTTAAATACTTTTCCTGATGACCTCGTATTCTTCATATATATACGTACATATGTATGTTCATTGGTAAAAGCGATTACATGGAAATTGAGGGTTTTGCAAGTAATTTTTAATGTTCATGTTTGTAGGTACATATATATTTATTCTTCGTTCATTCATTTCAACTCAGTTGTGTAGACAACAAATTTTATATTCATATTCGTAATTATTATTAGAGGGAGGTCTTTTTTTAAGTTTCCTTAATGGCTGGCTGTTTGATGTGAAGTTGAAGTTGACTCTGAATGTAAAATTGTGCAAAAAGAAGTTTTATTAATATTTATGTATGCAATTAGTGGTTTATTAATTTAAATATTGGTAATTATGGAAATAGGAGGGAAAGGAAATACTTCTTACATATTATTATGTAAGTAAATAAATATTAGGAATATATTTGTAATTGCATATATTTATATTTCTAAGAAAAGCTGTCATACTATTGGTCTGTAATCATTTCTGATAAGCATTTTCATTAAAACTTCCAACTACTCTAGAGGTTATAAGTTCAGACTTTTCTAAAACGTAATGTTGACCAATATTGAGGATAACAAATGCAGTGTTTCAATAGATTCAATACAGTGTTTTCAATAGAACAGAGTTAAACACCTGCCCTATCTGATTTGCGACCCCAAACTAAAGACATAGAATTTTTTGATCGTTTCACACAGACACCATGATACTAATTACGTTGTCCATTTTTCTATTAACAGTATCTAAATAAAATTTAGACTTAAGACATAATATTATTGAATGGCTTAAGAAACAGTGTTGATAATTCAGTGCTTTTAGAGATTACTTTCTAACAATTTGGATGATAAAAAGGCTTGCAGCCATATTCACAAAAAGTAATGTATGTTTGATAAAGATTTACTACCTTTTTGTATGTAAATTTCCATAAGAAAAAAATAGTAAACCTTTATCAAGCATTCATTATTTTTTTGTGAATACGGCTGTTGATTTTTCTTTTTTACTGATTTTTTGGTGATAACCAGTTACATTTACATACGACCTGCGGGAAATTTGTGACAATAGCAGTGATGAACCCGTCCATCAGTACCAGTTGATTACTAATTAACACCTAAATCGTCACCAATGTTCCAATAGTTAAGAGTCAATTTATAACATGTATTGTTAAGTGCGCAATTAGCAACTCGCACGGAATAACAATCAGTGGCTGACTGGTTAACGTTGAGGACTATAAAGCTGAATGTCCACACCACGCGTTTTTGCATCAAAGCGTTGCGTCCATTTCATACCTTCTTCGCATTCTACGCTTCAAGTTATATGCAACGCTTTTTACGCACCAATATTTGTTTTAATCAGCTGTTAATAAAATTAAAACATTTGATTGAAAATACTTCAATAAAACATTTTGTACAAAAATGACAAATGAAATTGAAAATTTTATAAAATCTATTGAGTTTGTGAATATAATAAATATTTAACATTTTTTACAGCTTCAATTAATTTAAACAAATTAAAAAATTATTATAATAAAGATTTGTCTAATGAAGACTGCATTTTTCAGTATTATTGCAGCGTTAAAAGAAAATTATAAGCGCAACAACTTTTTCTTGATAATGCTTGGTAAAAGACGCCTTCTTGATTGTTTTTGGGGGTTTTTACATGGTTTATTATAATATACGTTTTCCCCTATAATTGACAGAGAGATAAAAAATTATCTGCAGCTCAAACAAAAATTTCACGTTTGTCTTGATATAAATTTCTCTAATGTAGACTCAATGTAAGTTTTGCAAGAAAAATAAAGTACAGGGTTGTCAAAAAGTCACGTAGCTATGTAAAAATCTAATTTCAATAGATTTCTGCCATACGCTACCTAAAACTTTTTTGTCAATGGCTACATACACAAGTTTGCATAAGACGTGTTGAAACAGCTGATTGCGATACGATAAATTTTTGTTCACTGTTTGGGCCTTAAGTGTTTAAGTTTCGTTCTGTTTACTTCTATAATACATATCTGTATATTTTTCAACATATTCAAATAATACTTTTTTACATTTTTGTTAACGATATATAAATTTCCCTTTAACCATAAATAACTAAACTAAACTTTTATATTTTCCAATATTAGTTTTAGACCTACTTTGTACATTTCTCTTAACAAATCAACAAACAAGTGCCATTAACTAACTCACAAAACATAAATGAGCAAAATTCTAATAAAAAAATATATATACAAAACAATAGTTATTTGAAAAGTTAATATTTGTTTATATATTTATTGGTTTTGGTCTTTATCATTTGATGAAATCTAAAATTGCATTTCCGCTGTATAATTCTTGCCGACAGAATATTCTCCATAAATGGTTGCGTTTTACTAATGACTCAAAAACAAATACAATAAATGAACAAAAATATTTACAAATTGGTAACAAGTTGTCTAAGTTAATAAAGTTTAAAAGCAAATTGGAAAAAAAAGAAAAAGCAAAAAGTTTTTTTGTTTTATGATGTTAGTATTTGTTCAGGTTGTTTTTAATGGGGGAGTATTTTGGAAAAAGGTATAGGTTAGGAGTCTAATAACAAATAAAGGAATTTAAAAGTTTTTTTAAGGAAAAATTGCAGAAATTATTTATTGTAATGGAATGTTTTAGAAAACGAATAAAATTACATAAACACTTCAAAGAAAATGTTCGTCAATGTGAAATCTGTTAGACATAAATCTATCAAAGGCGAATTCAAACAGGAGACTTCAGTTCAGTGAAGTCAAATGGAGGGAATTTTCTTATTTTGAGGGAATTTTTATACAAATTTTAGTCGAAGGGAACGAAGGAGAGAATTGTAATTTTAATCAAAACAAAGGGAATTTTAATACTTATAAATTTACCTCAAAAAACGTCAAACATTTTAAATAAAAAATCAAAAAATGTAGTATTTTCATACACAGTCATTTAATAATAGAAATTTTAATTTGCTGAATGGATATTTTCAGGGTTGTCGTTCTTTGTTTAAAATATTTGAATATTTTTATTGAAAAAATACTATATGTATATGTATTGCTTTTATGGAGGAAAGTTTTTTCTAAAAAAGTATTTCTTAAAGAGGGATTTTTCTTAAATTTTATCTGGCATCGCGGCTTCAGTTAATCATTTCTCTCGATTTTTTCTTACCGGCAAAATCCAGAATTGAAAATGACAAAAAGAGATAAGGAAGAACGGCACTAGCACACTTAACTTCTGTCATGAAGATGACAGTCGTTATATCTTGTATAGAAAGCACACTCCATTGTTGAATGAAGAGTCCCCAAAAAGCTAAGAATGTATATTATGACAAACGTCTTATTCTTCTCTTATTGATAAAGATAAAAAATTTAAACAAAAATTTGACGTTTGTTTTGAATAAATTTCAATTGGTATTTTTGTAGAACTGCTGGCGTTACCAAGGCGAATAAAACAGGTGACAGTATCTGTTCATATATCAAGATAAAAATTGATTTACTTTGAGTTCACATTAGACAAATTTTTATCAAGACAAACAAATTTTGTTATGATAAAAATTTGTCTAATGAAGACTGAATTTGTCAGTATTATTGCAGCGTTAAAAGAAAATTGTCAGGGCTTGAGCTCTCACAACTTTGTCTTGATAATGCATGGTCAAAAAAATCCATCTTGATTGTTGTTGGTACTTTTTACATGGTTTACTATGATATACGTTTTTTCTCCTATAATTGACAGAGATAAAAAATTATCTGCAACTTAAATAAATTTCTCTAAGAAAGACTCAACGTTAGAGAAGACATAACTTATTAAAAAAATATGCAATTTTGCTTATGGTTGGTACGGTTTATATGTTTTATTATTAAATTATTTTCAATTCATATGTTTATCTTAATATAAAAAATTGATTGTTTACACATAGCATTATAGTTTATTATTTGATTTATTTGTCAATTTGCAAAATTTTTAATTTAAATGCAAAACACTTGTTTTCCTTTCAAATTTAATATTTTCCAGTAAAATTTAAAAAAAAAGTCTTGCTAAACTTTCTAAAAAAACTATAAATTTATCTTCATTATTGTTAATATTTTCTCTAAAATCATCAATTAACCTTTCACTTTGCTTTATGATTAATTATGATCTTATTAACAAAATATCTTTATCTTTATCTCATTTCTATAATAATTATATATTTGGTTTGAAATATTAATTTGTTTAAGCATTTTTTTCATTTGAATTTTGATTTGTTGAATAAACAATTTTTCATAAATTTATTTATTTGTTTGCTCTTAAATATGATTATAAAATTAACATGTTTACAAACAAATACGTGTAGATCATTTTGGTATGTAATTCTAACATGTGGTGCCAGTAATGACTTTACCCTCCCATTCCAACACTAATGCTATTTTATTTTTTCTATAAATATTGAATTTTTTGGAATATTATTTGTTTGAATTGTTCATATAATTATAATAAATTGTTGGCTCATGCCTGTGATAAGTGGGTAATAAGGGAGAACAGTAGAAAGTATAAATATAGCATAACATTAAGAATAGAAATAAAAAATAAATTTTGAGATTTTTACTGAATTTTAATTGATTACAACATAGGCAACATTTTAAAATATAGTGTGAAATAACTTTAAGTTGTGTCTATATATGAGAAATTTTATCAAGACATATGTCAGATTTTTGTTTGAATTGTAGATTTGTCATCTTTAACAATTATGATAATAAATAGAAATATGAATAATAATTCAACACAATAAATAAAACAACATCAAGACAAAGTTGTCGGACTTCGAGCTCTTAAAATTTTGTTTAATACTAGAAAATTCTGTCTCAAATTCATCTACAAAGATGTCAACTTGTTTGGATTCGCCTCAGTTAAATATCAGCTCCGACAGTGTTATATTATAAAACTCTGACGTTTTATAATATAACACTGTCATTTGTCTTGATGAAAAATGTTCATGTATAGACACAGAGTAAAGAAACGAAAGAGTTCCCAGAAATTTTTATGTTTAATAGACGTCCCCATTAGCTATGTACTTTTTTGTAAAAAATCATTTGTTCTAATAACAATTTTAAATTATAAAATCTCAGTAATATACAAATGTTTTTATTTAACATATTGGCAGTCTGCATCCGAATTCAAATGACTTTTATTTATATAAGTTGTAAGAGCCCGTGTTTAAATAATGTCTACAATAGACAAATTTTTGTCAAGAATTTGTCTAGTATAGACTCAATATAATTAATTATCTATACTTCAGTCAAGACTTTGAAATTTGTCTTGTTAAAAAATGTACAGGTATAGATACAGAGGAATGTACATTTATAGAGAAGGAAAAGAGTTCAAAGATATTTTTTTGTTTTAATAGATGTCTCCATTAGCCATGAATTTTTTGTAAAAAAATCATTTATTCGTATAACAATTTTTAATTATTTAATATCAGAAATATTCATCAACCGAATTAAATTGACGTTTATTAATCTTGTGTTTACATAGTGTCTACATTAGATAAATTTTTATCAATATGTCAAATGTCAAAATCAGTGCGAATCTATATAAAAAACCAATTATTATAATTTTTATTTGTTACAGCTGCCAAACTGCATATATAAAAAACAATATTGTATTATTGTCTTTCTGCAACAAATTCCTCCCTCCTTACGCTGCACCCAGGCTAGCGTTCTTCTTGTTCACACAAAAATAAAACTTTGACAGAGCAACACCCACAATTTTTTTCATTTTGTTTTCAGTGGGCAGAAGATTTGTCGAACAAATCAAAATTTTTTGATGGGAGGCATGGTTGCTCGAACAATTGTGCGAACAAAAACAAAACATAAACAAGTTGGGTCTACACTAACCAATTGAATGTGCGCACAACATTTTGTTTAATGTGCGAACAAAAAAAGGATAGTGTAGATCGCAAATTAAATTCGCGTTAATTTTGATGTTTGTGTTGATAAAACATTGTCTTATGTAGACTATTTTTCCAATTTGACTTTACAATAACAGGAATAGACTTCACACGTGATACATTTTTATTGTTTAAACACATTTTTCGTAACTTCGCGTCTACATTGGATAGATTTTTATCAAGACAAAGGTCAAAATATTATGGTGATAAAAATTTGTCAAAGGTTTACTGAATTTGTCAGTATTGATTGATAATGCTTTGTAAAAGACCCCATCTTCAATGTTGTTGGTACATTTTGCATGGTTAATTATGACACACGGCTTTTCCTATTGTTGACATAGTTAACAAATTATCAACAACTCATACAACAATTTGATATTTTTTTAATAGAAATTTCTCTAATATAGGCTCGATATATGTGTCTTTTAATTCAAGTCTACATTAGACAAATTTTAAGCAAAACAAACGTTAAATTGTTATCATATTAAAAATTTGTCTAATGATAATTGAATTTGTCATTATTATTGCAGTGTTAAAAGAAAATTGTCAGCGCTTGAAGTCTAATAACTTTGTCTTAACTTTGCTTGGTAAAAGACAGAATTTTTGTTGTTGTTGGTATTTTTACATGATTTGTTTTGACATTAGTTTACACCTAAATATCTTTTAATAAAAATTTCTCTAAAATAAACCCCAAATTAATAACTAATTTTTCGTTCACAACTGTTTCTTTAATATTCCTCTATAAACTTAATTAAAAGGTGTTCATTAAATATTTCCTGTAAAATATTATTCACTTCTTTCTTTTTCTGTCTAAGACGTGTGTGTTTATAAAACATTTGGACATTTAACTCTATCACCCAACAATCTGATCAATATCTAATCTTCATTATAAAGAACAAAAAAAAATTATGAAAAATACCTGGTGTTAAAAACAATTTTTTAAAATAAACAAACAGAAACAAAAAAAATCAAAACCAAAAAAATAAAACTGTGTATTTTTTTCCTTGTATGCTGCGGGTGACCCAACATTTAATCATTTTGTTAGATCAATATAAAAACAAATAATACAATAAATATTATAATAAATATATCTACACAAATATTGTGGTAGAAAATAGTAATAAAAAAACTACATCAGAACTATAGAAACTAAAATTAATTCAAAGCAACAACAACAACAATAAAAACGATGCTTAAACAATGAATTTAAAACTAAAAACAGCAGGTGATTATTTTCAAGTTTCTTAATGATTGCAACAGTAAAACAGACTGTCTATCTAACACTTTGCTGTTTGTATATTAATATGATAAATGTTTAGTGGGGGTTCCAAATACTACTATCATTTAGTGATCATAATTGTACTCAAATGATTTAATGTATAGAAGATTTATATTAAAGCTTAATCGTTTTTTTGATTATTATTCTAGATTTTTAGTAAAATTTCTACTTCAGCAACATTATATATTATAAAAGCAAAACGATCATACCAATTACAACTGCCTCACTTTATAACACAAATCTCATCATATCTGACAAAACATTTGCCTTCGCGAGAATCCTTATTAAAACAATCTTTCCATATTTATGGTTAATCTAATAAGATCTTATTTTGTTTTATATACATATTTTCTTTGTCATTGTTTTTTTTTTTTAATTTCTTTGTATATTTTTCCAAGTAACTCGATCTATTATTATGTAAATCTTATGATTTGATAATTTTTTTAACACATTTTTTATTTTTGTCTTTGTTTTCTATAATGTATTTTTGAAATCTAATCTGGCGCCTAAAGATCGTTATAAAAAAGTCCCGTCATTAATTTGTATGTAAATTCAAATATATATATTTTTTTCAATTATCAAATATTTATTCTTGTGGTAATATGAGAGTTAATAATTTAAACCATCAAAATTTATTTGGACATTACAATAAATTAATTAGAATATATGCATTTAAATAACTAAGCGGAAGTTAGAAATTTTCTATTGTTTGTTACAACTTGTGATGATGATGTGTTTGATGGATATAATATTTTATTGGTAAATCATTGTTATGATGTTTAAAGATATTACTGGGTGGCTTTATTTTTTCAATATATTTAACGGATTTTAAAGAAAGTAAATAAAAGTGAAACTACAAAAAATTTGAAAATTTTATTAAAAATTATTCATCTATGAATTTTAATGAAATTAGAGAAATTAAAAACTTAAGAATGTATTAGAAAAATTAACTTATAATATCTAATGCCTTTTGCGGTCTTTAGGAGATGCGAATAAACAAAGGCTTGTCATAATATAAAATAATTGTGAAACAAATCTGGAGGCAGCGATTTGGAAGGGCAAAATATATCCAGAATCCTTATAAACTATTTTCAGTTATGGGAATTTAAATATTATTTGGATTTTATTAGATCTCTTGATCACTGTTTTATTTATTATAATATATTAAGTATGTATATTACAAATTATAGAAACGATCTTACTATTTAATAAAATATTTTATAAAATAAATTACACAGAAAAAATTATGAGAAAAAAATTTTTAACAATCCATTATTTGATTTTAAATTA
>MINK01023550.1:0-15136 GCA_001735545.1 Phormia regina
TTCTAACAAAATTTGAGCTACTGCTTAAAAAGTATGGGCTTTAAAAGAAAAAAGGATAATAAAACATGAATTAATTTAAAAATTTAAATATTGAAGAAAATTTTATAATTTAAAATTTGTTATAAGGACTCTTGTTGGTTCTTAATCAATTTTAATATTGTTAGAGTTTTATTCTAGTTCTGCTCTAGTATAGTTCTAGTTCTAGATCAGTTTCTATTTTAGTTCTGGTTCATGTCTAGTTCAGTTCCACATCAGTTCCAGCTGATTTTTGAATTAGATCTATTTTGATTTTGGTTCAGTTGTAAATTAATTATATTTTAGTTCTTCTTTAGTTCCAATTTATTTTCATTTCAGTCGATTCTAATTTATTTCTAGTTCAGTTCTAAATCAATTCTTTCCTTGTACTAGTTTAGTTCTTAGTTAATTCTAGTCCAGTCCTATATCAGTTCTTGTTCAGTTTTAGTTCATTTCTAGTTTTCAAAACATTTCAATAAATAAATAAATAAATAAAAATTCTATTTTAGTTCTAGTTTAGTTCCAGTTCACTTCAAGAATAGTTTAACTCAGATATAGTTCAGCTCCAATAGAACTATTCTATTTAAGTTCAGTTCTAGTTCCGTTCTAGATCATTCCAACTTGTAGTTCAGTTCAGTTCAGTTCTAGATCAGTTTTCAATTCTAGTTCAGTTTAGTTTTAGTTTTGTTTCTGTTCTAGTTTTATTCTAATTTCGTTATTATTTCAGTTTTAGTTCAATTCTAAATCAATTCCATTTTAGTTCTTGTTTAGTTCCATTTAGCTTTAGTTCTAGCTGAACTTCAGTTGAGTTTTATTTGAGTTCTAGTACCGTTCAGGTTCAGTTCTACTTCAGTTTCATTTCAGTTTTAGTACAGTTATATTTCCGCATAAGATGAGTTGCATTTCAATATCAGTTCAAAATCAATTAGTTCTAGTTCAGTTCTAGTTTAGTTCCAGTTCAGTTCTATTTCCGTTCTTGTTCAGTTTTAGTCCCATTCTAGTTTAATTCTATTTTAGTTTTATTTAAGTTTTAGATCGGTGTTAGTTCGGTTCTAAATCAATTCTATTTTAGTTTTAGTTCAGTTCCAGTTCAGTTTTAGTTCAGTTCCAGTTTAGTTTTAGTTCAGTTTTAGTTCAGTTTTAGCTTTAGTTCCGTTATAGTTTAGTTTTAGTTCGGTTCTAAATCAATGCTTCTTTGGTTTCAGTTCAGTTTTAGTTCCGATCTAGTTCAGTTATTGTTCAGTTTTTATAAAATTTTAATTCAATTCTTTGTTGTTCAATTCTAGTTCAGACTAAATTATAGTGCAGTTCTAAACCAATTTTAATTCAATTCTAGTTCAGTTGTAGTTCAGTTCTAGCTCAAGTCTTGATCAGTTCTAAATCAATTCAATTTAGTTCTAGTTTAGTTCAGTTTTAGTTGTGATATAAATCAATTTTATTTTAGTTCTATTTCAGTTCTGATTCCGTTCTGCTTTGGTTCTAGTTTAGTTCGAGTTCAGTTCTATTTTAGTTTTGGTTCCGTTCTTATTCAGTTCTAGTTCCGTTCTAGTTCAGTTTTAATTCAGTTCTAGTTTATTTCCCTTCTTATTTAGTCCTAGTTTAGTCCTCAATTATTTCTAGTTCAGATTTAGTTCTAAATCAGTTCCATTTTATTTCTGGTTCATTTATAGCTAATTGTACTTCAGTTTTAATTCAGTTCTGATTCAATCCTTTTCTTTGGAATGATTTGAGTCTTAGACAGCTGTCAATTAGTTCTAGTTCTCTTCTAATTTAAATGTAGTTTGAGCTATAGTTACTCTCTGGTTCTATTTCATGCTGGTTCATGTTCCATTCATTTCTAGTTCATTTCATATAAAAATTTTGATGAAATTATTTTTTATTTATTATGTAAATTTGACGATTGTGATATTTTTATACTTTCCCCACTACCTTTTTACTCCATATCAGCCCAAAGCAACACAATTTTTTCAAGCATAATATTAATAATGTTTGACAATTATCTGCCTTAATAAAAAAGCACAATAAAAGAAAAACTACTCACATTGATATGGCCACTTTTATCTTATCAATAATCTGACATTTATTGGTGGAAAATGTTCGTATGTATGTTTTTTTTATTCTGTTCCCACTATATTATAGGACACCATATGAAAAGCATTAAATTCCATCAAGATTAACTTAAACGAAAATGTAATGAAATAAAGAATAAAAATAAAACATTTTAACAAAAATAATATTAGAAATAAAAAGGTACTTTATTACACATACGTACTTCCCTCCCCCTGCCGCAAAATAACTAAGTACTCTACCTCCTCTTAATATAAAAACAGACCAGCTTTTGTTTTCCTATAGTCGCTAGTAAATAATCTTATTAAAATGGGAGGCTTTTATTTTTCTTAGTTAGGGTTTGTTAAATAATGAAAAAGGGGGGCAAGGAGAGGGGGTTGCGAAAAACCAAAACAACCATAGCACTCAAGGAAAAATAGCAAAATTATTTTATGATAATAAAAACTATAAAACCAATAAATCATATCTATCTGATATGTTTGTTGTTACTTTAAATGAACAATAAAAACTTGTGTTGTTTTGTTTTATTGCTAAAATAGTTGTAATTCTTTTTTTCTTTTTGGCCTTATTGTTGTACGGCTCAAAGTAACTGTCAAGAACACTTTGTGTTACAAAATTGAGGGGAATAAATAGAAAGACAAGAGAAGCAACACAATATACGGCAATAAGATTAAGAGCAGCAACAATAAAAATAGCAACAACAGAAATAATAATAATAACAACAACAGGACATCAAAGTCATTTCAGGAAGGAAGGAACAAAAAGCCAACAACAGCAAACACCTGTATATAGAATAAAAACAAAAAGCAATAGAAGAGAGAAAAAAAACGAAAATGTTTAGTAAATGAAAATAAAATCTAAAAGATGTATGTATGATGTTGCACAGTGGGACTGACAAAGAAGGGAAATTAAACATGTTCTGGTTTATGGTTTAGTGGTGTTTTATTTTAGTTCTATTTCAATTCTACTTATTTTCTAATTGAACTAATTCTTTTGTATATCTAATCAGTTCGGTTATAGTTCTGCTGCAGTGTGTTCATAGTTAAGTTCTTTTTCAGTTCTAGTTCATTTTTAAATCAGTTGATTTTTTTTTTTTTTTTGGATCTGTTCAACGTCATTTGTTAATTAATTAATCTTAACTTATTTACGTTCAGTGCTAGCACTGTTTCGTTTTAGTTCTACTTCAGTTTTAAATTAGTCTTTGTTTAATTCGAAATCTGCATCCGTTATAATTTAGTTCTTAATCAGCTGAATCAATTTAAATCAAATCCCTTCTTAATTCATTCTAATTAAGTTCCAGTAAAGTTCTAATACAGTTATATTTCAATTCTACTTCAGTTCTAGTTCGTTGCTAGTTAAGCTCTATTTCAGTTCTGGTTGGATTCTTGATCAGTTCTACTTTAGCTCTAGCTCAATTTTGAGTTCAGCTCTAGTTCATTTCTAGTTCAGTTTTAGCTCAGTTCTAGTTCAGTTCTTTCTCAGTTCTAGTTCAGTTCTAGTAAAGTTTTAGTTCATTTGTAGTTCTAGAGCCCAGTTCAAGTTCAGTTCAGTTTTTACTCAGTTCTACTTCTGATCTAGTTCAATTCTAGATTGTTCTACTTTATTTAAATTTTAATTCAGGAGTAGTTCAGAACCAGTTCATCTCTAGTTCAGTTCTAGTTCATTTCTTTCTCAGTTCTACTTCCGTTCAAGTTAAATTTCACTTCTACTAAAGTTTTAGTTCAGTTGTATTTCTAAAGCCCAGTACTAATACATAGAAATATTACAAAAAAAGTTTAGTTCTTTCTCCGTTCTAGTTCAGTTCTAGCTCAGTTCCAGTTTAATTCTACGTCATTTCTAGTTCAGTTCTTAGCACGTTCTATTGAGTTCTAGTTTAATTTTACTTCAGTTATAGTTCAGCTCTAATTCATTTTTAGTTTAGTAGTGATTCAGTTCTAGTTCACAGTACGTATTCAGGTCTTATTCAATTTTACTTCAGTTCTTGCACAATTATAGTTCAGTTCCAGTTTAATTCTTGATCAGTTCTAGTTCAGTTTAATTTTAGTTTTTTCCGGTTTTAGTTGAGTTTTAGCTCAGTTTGAGTTTAGTTCTAGTTCAGTTTTATTTCAGTTCTACATCAATTCCTGCTTGGTTCTATTTCAGTTTTTATTCAGTTCTAGTTCAGTTCCAATTCAGTTCTAGTTCGGTTCTACTTCAGTTCCTGCTTAGTTCTAGTTCAGTTTTTGTTCAGTTCTAGTTCAGTTCTAGTTCAATTCTAGTTCCGCTCTAGCTCAGTTCTAGTTCAATTCTAGTTCTCTTTCAGTTCAGTTCAGTTAAAATTTTTTCTAGTTCAGGTTCTGTTCTTTTTAATTTTTAATTCAATTTTAGAACAAATCTATCCCACAGTAATTTGAATTCCTATTTCTTTTCTTTTCCACATTTATTTTTTTAATTCTTTTGCCTAGAAAAAGAGAAGCAATAGAAAAATTGTTACTGTATATGTGTGCGTGTGTATTTGAATGTGAAATTGTGTTTAACAGAGTAGATAATTTCTTTTGAGCAGAGATATACTAGCAATAGCAACAAAAAAGCTGACTTAAATAGTTATTAAAATTGACATACAGCTGAGCGTGTGTATTAAGAAAAAAATTTCAATTTTTTATATGTGTGAGTTCTAACACAAATATACACACATATGTAAACAAACTAAATAATTCTCTAAAGACAGATTTATAAACAAAATATTTGTTTTAGTAAAAAGCGGCCAAATTGAAAAATTGTGGTAGATTAATATTTATATTAAAAAGATGATAGACATAAATGAATTTTGCTTTGTTTTTGTTTAAAATTTGTTTATTGACAAATATGTGAGCACATTTTTTTTTTAAATATTTGTATATAAGAATTAATAAGGTTTTAATTCTTTTTAGGTATTAAATATTGCTTTTGACTAAATCTTTATGTCTCTTTAATTTTGTTCGAGATTATTTTAATTGGAAAAGTGAAAATGATTATTGTTTCATTATTTTTAAATGAAAAAGCATCGTTTTAGTTAGTGAATAAAAATATTCAATTCTGGTTAATGATCATAAATACTTTAATTCTTGTGGTCATTTGTTATTTTTGAAATTATATCTTCATGCTCTAATGCCTTAGATAAGTTTAAGGCTTTTAAAATTTTCTTTTTAGCTGTTTGCTTTTATCTTTTATAAGTAGTTATTGAAAGCAAAAATATGAATGGAAAATATTGACATAAGTCAATGCAAAAGATAAACAAATAATAAGAAAACGGAATTAAAAATGTTTAAAAAATAATATCAAAAGACCTGGTATTATGAATTTCTTTTTCATAATTTCAATAAGACAACAATAACAGAAAGGCATTAAGCAGACAGACGAATGGATGGACAGACAGACAGGCAGATGACAGTCCCAGCTGTTAAATCTCAGGGTGATTTAGGTTTTTTTCTTGTAGCAAATCATCAAACGATATGTAATAATAATAATCATAATCAAAGAAAGTATAACAAATGTTACACTGTGAACAGTGGTTATAAACAAATAACTTTTTAAGAAATCTTTGAATTTCTATTGAAATTATTTTATGTTTAGTATATGCCCACTGTAACAATAATAATATTATTAAACTAAACATATGTTAGTTATATCATAGAGAGAAAAATGTCAATGTGTCATAAAGCAACATGTCAAAATACATTTCAAATTAAATGAAACAAAACTACAGACATAAACATTAATAAAGGAAAAACCCTTGATTGGTATTGAAAACATTGACAAAGAGCGTGCGAGAGGGAAAGACAGGGGAGAGGAAACTGGCGCTAGAGAATGTAAATTCAATGTTTATTATCTTTATGATTACATGGCTAATTTTAACCATAAACTTTTACGTTTTTTTGTCATTTAAAAATATGAGTTGGTAAGGGTCTATAATCGTGACTGCTAGTTTAAATAAAAAAGGACTTATAATACATTTTCGGAACTTAAAAGAATTATTATTATATTTATTTTTTTTTTATATTTTTTCTCTTTAAGATATTTTTCTTTTTAACTTTAATTTTTTGTTTTATTTTCTTGACTATTTTTAAAAAAAGTTACTTAAGACCTTTTTCCCATTTACAAGGCTTTTAGATAAAATTTAATTTCCTTTACTACTAAGGGTGTGTAAATGGCACCAATAATATTTTAACGTTAAAAAAAATTTAATGGTTTCGGTAATGGTTTTAAAATGAAAAACAAGCAAAGACATATAAACATATTTACATACACATACATACATAATTGTGTATGAAAATATTTACACACACATTAAACCTACTCTATTTATGTATACACTTCCAAAAAAAATAAATAAATAATTAAACCAATTTATGGCCAAAATTAACTTAATTTAAGGAAAATTGTTAAAATAATTCGTAAGAGTGATTTAGGTTAAGAAATTGTAAATATTTTCTTTTTTTTTTTTGGAGGGAACACACTTAATTTTAAAGCTTTTAAGAAATTATATTTAATCAGGCATAAAAATAAATCTTATTAAAACCAGAGATTGAAAAATGGGATGGAAATGTTTATTAGATTTAATTCTATTTGATATTCATATGAAAAGGATATTTATAGGTACATATGTATATGAGATTCGTATACTAAATGAATAAATAACAATTGCGAATGTTATATTCGGCTCGGCGGACCAAGCCTATTTTTGGTTTCCAAGTTTATATCGACCTTCAAACTATACGTACAAAATTTCGCTATCGTACATTATTTTATTTGATAGATATCGACAGAAAACTATAAAATAAGGATACTACAGACTCCTTTTCTTTCTAATATTCAATCTATACTGGAGTAGGGCAGTAAAGTGGGAGGAACATACCCAAGTTTTAATTTCCTTCACATTTTGCATTACATGGGAGGTGGTTCGAAGTTAAAATTGACCTCGAACTATATACAACAAAATTTAGTTATCGTACATGCTTTTGTTTAAGAGATTAACAGAAAACTATGAAAGGACACCTTGTGTTTCTGGTGTTTCCCCTATATGGGGGGTGGTGGTAAAGTGGACAGGCCACGCCTTCCGAGATTATAACGACACTCGAACTATCCGTATAAAATTTCGTTATCGTATATGCTTTTGTTTAAGAGATATCAGCAGAAAACTATGAAATTAAGCTACAATGGACACCCTGTGTTTCTAGTATTTTGCCTATATGGGGGACTGGTCAGTCCTTGAACTATTAATAAAAAATAAAAATAAAACATTTTCGTTATACTAATTATTATATAATAGGGAACGGATTATCATGGAAATTCGTGTTCATTATCACTCATTTAAAAACTATCCAATTGAATCAGAATTTTATCGATTTTTTGGTGCACATTATTTTATACAACATTTTTAAAAAGCAAATTAAATCAAACATTAACTTGAAATACTTAATAATAGGGGTCGGATTTTTTATGGGAAAAATATTATCGATTAATTGGTGCATATTGTTTTTACACAATATTTTTAAGAAACAAATTAAATCAAACATTTAATTCAAATACCAAATATTGGAATAATTAAATATTACCATAAATAAAAAGATATCATCAGAGTCAATACTCGAAAATATTTGTAGAAGAATTGTAAATATTCAAATACTAAAATGATTTCTAATAAACTAGTCTGATTTTCATAAAATTTAACATATGTTTGGAGAAGCGCCCATTCCAGAATCGGTTAATGTTATCACTAAAGCAAGTTTTTCATCTCCCATTTACTTGCGAATTTCTAAGTCAATTTATCGTTCAATATATTTTAAAATTATTTTATTTAAACTAATGTTGTCTTCATTTCATTTTAATTTGAGATTTGAGATGATGATTTGAGATTCTGAGTCGATTTAGCTATGTCCGTCAGTATGTTGAAAGCAGAATAATTTCGAGAGTGATAACCTAGGGGAATAAAATTTGGCTCATACATTTATCTTATATAAGGTCTATTTGATATTGAACATGGGACCTCTCAAATAAGGTGAAGCGTCAACGAAATTTTGTACAGATAGTTCACGGACCAATGTAAGTTCGAAAGCAAAAAATAAAATAAAAAATAGTTCGTTCACTTAACCTCCCACCTTATATAGGTTTTGTTTGATATTGAACATGTTCAAAATCGTTTAATAAATAATAATAATAATGGGCAAATTACCAGAAACACAGGTTTTCTGTTGTAGCTTTTTTTCATGCTTTTCTGCTGATATTTGTTAAACAAAAGTATATACGATAACGAAATTTTTTACAGATTTACGCCCATTTACCGCCCACCTTCCAAATGAGGTGAAACGTCAAACAAATTTTGTACAAATAGTTCAAGACCAATGTAAATTCGAAATCTAAAAAAAATTGTGTGGTTCGTTCACATTACCTCCCACATCTCATATAAAGTAAAATTTTAAAAGGTTAAAGGGGAGTATATATTAGCCCAAGCCGCTTGTTCTTTTTTCCGAAATTTTTTTTGGCGATTATTATTCATTTTGGCTGTTTTGGTTCGATTATTTAAATTTTTTAATTTTTTTTTGTTGATAATTTTTTTGTTTGCTTCTTAGTTTTTTCGTCCTTGGCGTTTTTTTTTTTCATTTTAACGATTTTTTTTCGTTTGGCAACTTGATTCTTGTTATCATTGATAGTTCCTTTAACGCTAAAAAATAACGATGTAAACATTTTTGAGTGCAAATCAAAAGTTTGGATGCTATAGAGCTTAGAAAATTGTAATTCCCTAAGTAACTTATTTCACAAATTGTTTTCTTATAAAAAAATTGAGTAAAAATGAAAAATTATTTTGCCGAAGCTGTTTTTGGACATACCAAGGAATTAAAAATAAAAACTCTTCTCTACTATTAAAAATGTTTTCACCAAATATGTTTTGCATTAAAAATAACAAAATATTAAGAAAAAGAAACGCTAACCTCTCACTTTTATGATAAAAGTCATAAGAGTTACGGCCCCTAATTTAAATAAAATATTTAAAATGAGTAGGGTGCATTAAAATAATTAAATTAGGGTGAGTAATTGCTAAAAAGTACTATGAATTTCAAAATCTTTTTAAAGCTAAGTCCATTTAATCAGTTTATTTTATCAAATTTTTTTCGCAATGGATAAAAAAATTAATACAACTATTATAAGTATTAAACTCTGTTTTCTTTGGCACTATTCCGTCCTTACAATTCTTTCAATTAAATCTTAAAAAAAACTATAACTCACTGTTTTTACCTCATTACAACTTATTCTCAGCAAAAAAGGACTTGAAATAGGTCATGAATTTAACACTGTGTTGTCATTAGGAGGAAGTACTTAGTTGTGAAAAAGAGTTGCAGAAGCTAATAAGTTGTCCTTCTTTTATAGTTATTGTTCATTTCTTTTGGCGTTCTAGCTTTAAAACTATTTTCGATAAAAATTTTGATTTAGCTTTCCTACAAAATAAAGTTCAAAATAAACACTTTCTTCCACTTTTGAGGTGGTGAAAATGTTATATTTTTGGAAGCTCTTGATCGTTTTTTGTTATCTTGGAATAAGGAATTTGTATTTGAATTGAGAGAGTTGTATGAAAGGCATGAGAAGTGTTTTATAATTTTTCTTTGAGTAATTAAAATTTAAATTTTATTTTTAATTTTTGCTGCTTAAGGAGTGCGATCGAAAAAATCTTAACTCACGCTTTACCTCATAACATTTTTCCGAAGCAATATTTAATTTTTTTTATTTAATTTGATGAGAGTTTAATAAAAATTAACAACTAATGATGCACGTGCTATAAATTATTAAATAATTTCAAAAAAATCTTAATTGGCCCTACAAATAATTAGCTAAAGAATTAAATGTCTGCATTTGAAAAAATTCAGCCATTGATATGAAACAAGGCTTGGGGAGAAAAAAATGTCCGCATGATATTTTGAAGGCCAAGAAAATTGAGAGCATATTGAAAAGAATTTCAAACACATGTGGTAGAAAATCACCCCTTTTGGATCAGTATAAAGACTATTTGGTGCATAAAGTTAATGCTAATGCAAAGTTGAAAACATATAAAGTCCAAAATGTTCCAAATTGGAATGCTGCAAAAAAATTTTGAAGCCAAGAACAGGGGACGGAAATTAAAATCAAATTTAATTTCAAATACTCATATTGTATAAGTCTCGACGTAACGTATAAGAGAGTACAATGTGAGAGCACATATTTTGTGTCCGATTTGGTGTCATGTTACTACTTAAGAATGCTCTGGAGTGGTACCAAAACAATTACATAGTGTTTGTCTCAAGAGAGGTCAATTCTCTAAATTAGCCAGAGCTAAGTCCAGTGAAGAGATATTGGACTTTTATGAAAAAAGAATGGAAGAGGTGTCCCAAAATGTCGAAGATTTTAAAAGGAGATGGAGAGACTCTTCCGCAAAAGTAGCTAAAACAACTATCAAATCTCAAATGAAAGGGTTTCCAAAAAAGATACACAAGTTCATAAGTGATGGTTAGAAGTATAATAATTGTAATTTTCTATTATCTGTAGAATATTATCAATTAAACATAAAAACAATGAAAACTCTATGATCAACCGTTTCCAACTTATTGAATTTTATATATGTTACGATTTTTTCGATCGCACTCCTTAGGAATGAGTTCGTTGTCTTAAAATTTCTTATCGTAAACAATTTGAATTGAGAGAGTTGTATGTTAGGCATGAGATGAATTTTATAATTTTTGCTTTCGCTTTTTTTAATGGATATATTCGATAACATGTTTTACTTGCATGTGATATGATTCAAAATTATTTTAATTATGTTTTTTTTTCAATTATCTTATGCTTTATTGAGCATAGTTTCCATATTTTTTCTTAATAATTTACTCTTAACGAACACTTTCGTTTTCTTTATTTTTCAAATATTAAACTTTAAAGTATGTAGGTATATATATGCTTTTATGCCTGATGTAAAATTGAACTGAAGAAAAATATATAAAAATAAATTTAATTGAAATAATAAAAAGAGAATGAAAGAAATAAAAAATAAAACAGCCACAGCTGTTGAAAATGCCATTCATTCATTGATTTGTTCATAATAATAATAAAGTGGAGTGAGAACCATTTAAAGTTTGAGTGAATTGAATAAGTGCTACGATTTATATACTTGCGTTATACTGTGTGAAGGTGAATTGTTTATTAAAAATCAATATGATTACTTTGGAAATTAATTTTCTTCATGTTCGTTGTAAAAAAAAAAATACAACAGCAATACCAACAATAATAACGAGAAGAAAATCCAAAAGTGTTTTTCTTGGTGAAAAAGAAAGAAAATCGTTAAATAAAATATAAAAACTCCTTTATTTTCTTTGGGAAAAAAAGAGGAATTTTTTTGTTAAATTATTTCTTCTTGTGTTTATTGCCTTCTTGTCGATATACAGGATATTAAAATGAAAATTTACACAGTCTGTCAGTTATTTGTTAAAAACAGCAGTTTATTATGAGTTGGATGAGGGAGAGAGGGAGAAACAGTGAGTGAGTGTTACTTGAATATTACAAATCTATATTGAACATGATTTGGTTTCAATTCAAGAATTATTTTCTAAAGTATAAAATATTAAAAATTTCTAAGAGTTTTTATTGTACCCGCGAGATATGAAATACAATTTCAAATGTTCATTAGTTTTTATAACATAACATCATAAGCCCTACATTTGGCTTGAGTTATTAAGGGTAATAAAAATTATTCTTCAGTTTCAGTTTGATTGAACATTTTTTTTTTTCTTTATATTTTACTGTTTGATAAATTTGTATAAATTTTTATAATAACCTCAAATAATCATAATAAAAATCATAATATTGGTTAAAATATATATATAGAACCATAAAGGTTTTTTTAGCTTTAAATTTTAACAGCTGACCTTTTTTTTATAAATTTTCATATACAATGCTGATAAATTACTTTACTTGTAGCATCCTTACTCAACATATTTTTGATTAAAAGAAACAGAGCGTGTCCTACTAAATCTCCGGTTCATCTTCCTTTTAACGTTATATTTCTTTATTTTTCATTTTCTTTGAAAAAAAAAGAAAACGGCAGAAACAAATTATTTGTTTTTATTGCTTTTATGCGAAACCAACAACATTCGCCACAAAAAAAGAAAAAGAAAAAAGAAGTAAGAATGTAAGAAAGTAAGAAAGACAGTTGGACGGACGGACAGACATTTTTTTACCAAAAAACCTCTTACAAAAAGGACGATATAAAAACTCCCACATATATTTTAACTTTAATACTAACTCATAAGAAAGTAATAATATTTAACAACAACCTCAAAACAATATAACACACATATGACAAAACACTTCCTTTTAACACAAAAAACGCACTTCCTTTTAACAACATATTGTTCTCAAATACATATATTTAATGAATTTTCATTTGTCAGTGTGTTTATATATGTGTATGTATATGTGTTAAGTTCAAATGTTATTTTGAGGTTTTAAAAACCAATAAAACAAACATTTTTATGTCACATTTCTTGGTTCATCTTCATATTTCTTTTTGTTTTTTTTTTCTTTTCAAAAATTTTATTTTATTTCTTTTAATCAAAAACTCCCTTTGGCGTTAATAAAAATGCAGGTTGATGTTTTAGATATTAAATGAAAAATAAATAAAATATAAAAAAAACAATGGTTTTTTAAAGTTTAAATAAACAAATTTCTAAAGATGAAAATAAAAGATAATAATTTTTGCACTATGGGTTCAAATGTTAAATAAATAAAAATAAGTCTAAATATTCGAAACCACTGCACCGATTTAAGGGAAAATTACAACATTGATAGAGGAGATGTAGGGCTTTCAGAGTATGTGGAAAAAGCATGGACGACGCTACAGTGGGTCAAAGTTGACTACCTCGAGGGTAAAAAACATATCAAGATTTATAACTTTTACAAATATGAATTGATTTTAAATATGTTTACTTTACTAAAGAAGCTTACTAAGCTAAAGTTAAAAACAGGTCTCAAAAAAATTTTTTTTTTCAAAAATTATTATCTTTTTCAGCTGTTTTAGGGAGAAAACGAGTAAAAACCGTATTTTGGGACTTTTTTTGGCACCATATGTATCTGTGAAAGCAATGAACATAAAGATAAAATTTATGTCTTATTCATAACATATCAAAAAATGAGAAATACAAATTCGGTACTTTTTAGAAATTCAAGCGTTTAAGAGGTAAAAATCGTACCTATTTTTGGTACTTTTTTCATAAAACATTTTTTTTATATTTATTGAAATGTTCAAATGAGGATTTTAATATGGGACACTACGACCATTTTAGAAATTTATTGGAATACAATTTTTGTTATATCGATGGGTGAAAAAAGTACTAAAAAAGGGGTATAGGCTGAAAATTACATTTTATTTAAACTTAATAATGAATTTTCAATTACATTAAATATAGAAACATAAGATTAGGTAAATGCAGTCCTATGTGGATAATTCCACAAGAGTGGAATTCGTGGTACTTAAGGATATATGGTCCTATGAGGAAGAAATCAAGAGGAAGGATTTTTTGGTACTTTTTGTTAATTTTTGTTCTTCTAATGGTACTTTTCTGAATTTTCTGTAATATTTAACCTAGAAACATGAAATTTTGGAAAGAATTTGTGGTACTTTTTCGTTATTCTTTTGAATTTTCTATAGTTATGGACCTAGAAACATGAAATTAGGAATATGTGGTCTTTAGTTAATAAGAATCCATAAGAAGGGACTTTTTGGTACTTTTTTGTTATTTTAATTGAACTTTTTGAAATTTCTGTAATTATGAACTTAGAAGCATTAAATTTGTGATATGTAGTCCTTAGTTAATGAGAATCCATAGCAGGGGACTTTGTGGTACTTTTTTGTTCTTCTAATGATACTTTTTGAATTTCCTGTAATATATAACCTAGAAAAATGAAATTAAAATACACAGAAAAAAATTATTACCGTTTTTTTTACAATTAACTCAGTTGTTTAATTTTGCATCAAAATTTAATAAATATGATCAAGAAAAAATAAAATAAAAAATAAATTTTGTTATGATTTTTTTCCCTATACACATTTTTAATTCATTCAATTATCTACTTGATTGATTTAATTAATATGTTCATTGGGATTTTTTTCTGTTTTGTATTTTTTGTAGTTTTTAGTAATTGATATAATCATTTTGGTGATATATATATTTGTTAATTGGTGACTTTTTTCTGTGTAGTATGTTAGTTTTTTTCCCATTTAATATTAGTTGAATGTAGATTTATTAAAATATAAAATATAACAGAGTTGAAGGTAGAGCACTAAATCTGCAGTTTCCACAAACACTAAGTGATAGTGTACATTTTTTTAACTACAATCTTTACTTATTAGTGGTCACACTTAGCATAGTGATAGTGAAAAAATATTTTTTTTTCCATTAAAATCACCCTGGATAAAAAGACAAAATCTTATAACTATAGTGCAGGATTACAATTGTTATAAAATGAGCCACATAAAAATTAATACATAAAAATTAAAATATATTTAAAATATAGCCATTTGGCATAACAAAAAAATTTAATTGAAAAAAAAAAAAATTACAATAAAAATAAAATTTTAAGTATAAATACATAATTTAATATTAAAAGCAGTGAATCTAGCACTTGGCACTTTTTCTAGCACTTTTTGAATTATTTTTGTCACTTTTTGTACATTTGTATGATTTATTTACGCAATGACATGTTAATCTATTATTTAAGAAGCATTCTGTCTTATATCATCTCTTATCTGATATTTAATTAAAATTTGTTAAGTGAGTTATATTATTATTGAGTGAATGAATATTTAATTTATAGTGTTGTCAATGAGATCTTTCCCTTCTTCCTTTATACTTCCCAATAAGCATTTTTACTGAAATTCTAGTTGATACCAAATGTATTTCAAGCCTTGAATTCAGTACCAAGCATTGAATTCAAATAGTATTACACTTTAATTCAATAGCATCTTCCAGTAGAAAGAAAATTTAAATTCCAGTCAAATTTATTTTACTTGAAAAATTTA
>MINK01023612.1:0-12463 GCA_001735545.1 Phormia regina
AACCCCTTTTTAATTCCTTAAAGTATTTCAAAATTTTATTTTAAAATAACCAAGAAACGCCTTCATTTTCTTTTATCACTACCAATAAAAATCTAAAAGCTTTTAAAAACTCACTTCCTTTTCTTTATCAACTAAAATGGAATTTTCTTTGCTGAAATGCGAACGTAGAAAATTCCTACTGCCTGTGGCGTTTTTCTATTACTACCTCACAATATTATGCTTATTTCATTTTTTACTCGCTCTAGAACAATGCGTGAAAATGACATTGTTGTTTTTTTATTCCCTGCTTCATGGTATGCATTTGAAAGAATTGGTACGATTCAATACAATTCCTTGCCATATCAATAGAATTTCAATTTAAAGCATTACATACCTCACTCAGCGTTTTTTTGTTTTTTTTTGTCATAAATTTCAGTTGAATTGTAAGAAAAAGAGGAAAATTGACTTTCACTTAATGTACTAGTAGTAGTAAGTTATAATAATAAAAAAACATTTAAGGAAACAAGAAAAAAAAAATAAAAAATTCATAAAGAAAGAAAGAAAGACTGAAAAATAGGAGGTGGTGGTTATCATTAGGGTGGTAACCTCATAAAAATCTTGATCACTTACAGTCACTGCCAACAGAGAGTTAAAGTGAAATGAAAGAAAAATATGTTTAACATTTGACAATTATTATTTGCTTTAACTCCCCCTTTTTTGTTGTTGGTTTTTGTTTTTTGTGTTTTTAATAAAAACCGAAACTCAACTAAAAAAAACTCCCATTTATTTTTAAAAAAATTATTCATAGGATATTGTGAAGGGAAAAAGTGGGAAAAGGCAAAAAAAAAGGAAAAATGTATTGAAAAGTTAAAAAAAAAAAATAAAATAAAAAAATTTAATATAATAGAAAACTTTTGCCGTTAATGTCATTTCATCAATTACTTGACAACTTTACACAACAGACCTTTAAAAAATGGGCCAAAAATAGTCTATATATACAATTACAATTACACATACATACATATAAATTTTCAACTTTTAATAAACTTTTAATAAAAAGAAAAAAATTATAAATTAAAATTTTTATTTTTAGCTTAAAATAATAATAAATAAAAATACAATCATACCTCCCCTATAACAAAAATACGATTGAACAAGAAATATATATTTAAGCCACAAAAGAATTATTGTTTAAAGAAAAAAATGTTTAAAGAATTTCTTTCTTTTCCCATGATTAAATTAAAGCTCTCTTAACACAAAAAAATGTCTGTCTACATTCTTTTTTTCTTTTTTCTTGGCTGCTTTTTCACATTTTCTTATCATTTTATTTCTGGTGTCATTTGCCAGTAATGAGTTTCAATACCACACAACTGGCAAAAAAAAAAAAAAAAGAACGAAAACCATTTACCATCAATTTTGCTTATTTTTTTTCCCCATTCTTACTCGACTTGTCTACAATACCGCGTTTTCTTGTTAAAACGTTATTTTCTAATTTCCGCCAAATGAGTAAAGAATAAAAAGAAAGAAATTTGCTAGCAAATTGACAGGTATGATTGAAGATGCTTAAATGTTTTCTTGTAAATATAACTGAAAAAAAAAAATATTTGAAAATCTTTAGAATATTAAAATATAATTTTTGTTTAAAGGAAATGGGTCTTACAGAATTTTGTTTGTGTTTCTTTTTATTATAGTCAAGTTATATGCATTTATGATAAACGCCATTTACTGATTTTCGATTTCCTTTAATGACGAAACCAATTATTGTGTTGTTTATGAGACTGATTGTTGGCATAATGAAAATGGAAGAAAAACAAATTTTGGTTTATGTCTGAGAAAAAAAAAATTGTAATAAAGTGAAAGTGAGTGAGGACATAGTAAGGAAATGGAAGTGAGCATATAAGGAATATAAAGACTTTTTTGAAATCGGTATATAAGTTTTAAATTATGAATTACCATAGAGGTTTGGAATCGCAATTATAAAAAATAAACTCAGGCGTAAAAGTTAAAGAATTGATTATCAGAATAAACCAGAGGACATGCTAGCAGTTTATTTCGTAAACAGTAAAGTTTATTGTTGTATAGCTGGATGTCTCTCACTCTACTGTCACTAATGAGCATGAGGCGAAAAAAAGACGAAAAGAATATAGCAAACCATTTTTTCTTTCTCACTATAAACAGTAAAGTTTACGTAAAAGTTCTACTTTATAGTTTTGAAGATTATTGTGTATGTCAAAAAAGAGCCTGTTTGTAGCCAGAAAGGTGGCAATTGCCAGTTTGCCTTAATTCTGTTAGTCGAAAAGATGATGGTGTGAGCAAAAAAGTTCCACCATGTAGTCGCTAAGGTGGCAATGGACTTCTTTCTAAAACAAGCCTATGTGAAAGTCTCTAGACACCTAGCTAATAAAGTGAGTAGTAGTAGCTGTAGTCATTTCAATTACTAGTTCTCTACTGTCATTGAAAATTTAAAAAAGTATCGATTGAAATAGTTAATATCTTGTGACTGAAGTCAAAAAAGATGCAGAACTAAAGTCTAAAAGGATAATAAAGAAAACTCTAGAGGACTCATGACTGAACTAATTCAGAGTCTCTAATGAAATATAATAATATAACTACCATGACGGAAGATCTCAAAAAAATAAAAACCAATAAAACTTAATTTCTAAAATCCTATATGAAATTTAGAAGGATTCGAGATTTTCCATCCAAAATCTCTTTAAAACAAAAGAAACGACAAAAGACGAAAAAACCGACAATTGAAGACCATAAAGATTAATATAAGCACTACTGAACCATGTCCAAATGTTAAAATGAATAAAAACAGATAACTAAGGAATAACATTACATTGCTGAGGTCTAACGGGAATCATAATGGAAGTATATTTGTAGCCTTTATAGAAATATAAAACCCCTCACGAGGAAGGCCTGAAATTACAAAAATTGATGACAAGAAAAATAACAATAAAGTTTCTAAAGCCTCGATCGAAATCTGGAAATATCTTCTCAACAACATACATGTTGCAATCTAATTCACTATTACTGGTTAAAAGATTTCACCTTGTTTACGAGTTGAAGCTATCCTATCCTGTTGCACTTCACAGTACTAGTGCGCAGCAGAGAACATATGAAACCATTAGCCACTACGTAATCCCTCTTTAGGATCTCACTAATAACCAACTAAGAATTTATGACCTAGGTGTGGAGCCTGGTGCCCTTAAGGCTGCTTGTTCCCGTGAAATCTACTTTAAAGTCTTAGGTAAGATCTCGAGCTTTCGCTAACCAATTTTTATAAACCAAAAAATTCCAAGGTACTAGGTACACCTTGTGTATCCTATATAACTTAAAACGAACTCCAAAACAAAAGCGATTCAATGTTAAAGAGTGTAGAAAGGCAGTAGTTGCTCTAGCACGTATAAGCTATACATCAAGCAGGAAATGTCTCCTAGAAGAAAAGGTATTGAAACTGACAGTTATGAGAAGTTCGTTATAAGTCTCGGCATTTTTCTTGAAACCATTGATCGCTTTACAAAGATTTCAATTTAAACTAAGCCACCTTATCAACGAAAAGCTCCGCCAGTACAAATTCCAGACAAGTCCTTTGAACGCTTTACTAAGATTTTGATATAAATACAGCCGACGCTTCAAAGAATAACAGCACCACCTTTTTTTCCAGCACACATTCCAGACAAGTCTATGTGACGGTGACCAGTGACTTTTCTCCTTCCAAACTGATGGTGCATCATAGACGGATGAGTAATCTTACAGAGTTGCGTGACAGGATTTAATCTACACATCAATTGAAGAGGACAAGTCAGGGGGGTTATTGTGTATTTCGATTCGTCAAGAAAAGCTTTCGAAAATGTATTCAAAATACATTGACTTTCGAAAGAGTTTTCCTTCGAATCGAATTACACAATAACACTTCAGATCTAGAGGGAAACCACTTTTGTGATAAAATTCTAAACGATCCCTGTGAGTCCCGTAAAAATTGTAAAGGATAATGCTAGTTCTTCAATTCCTACTCTTTATTGGATGATCAAATATTGACTGACTCGCAAAATAGATTTTGAATCGTTTGCATTTATTTAGCATTTGCATTGGAATACAATCAACCACGGTTCTAACTCGAAAGAGAAGAGAATCAGTCACTGTAAAAGTTATATTTTTTGAGGACGCCTATTTCAAAGCATTTCAGTAGTATTCCATGGAACATTTGTTTTTATAATTGCATCATTGGATATATGGAAACCTCTCAACGACGTTCAGGAGAGTATGGTGTCGGTTAGTATTAACTCTATAAATTTATAGAAATATTAACACAAAACTACTGATATCTCATAGACTATTACGTTAATATTAAAATTAGTATGAATTTATACAATTGAAGGTGATTCCCAAGGATGAGAGGATAGATGGACAATGATAGACAAAGAAGTGATTATGAATCGAAAAATGAAATTCGGATAACTTTTCTATTCGTTACAAACATCAGCACAGACACATAAAACCCCAACTATCTAGGATATTATAAAGAAACCTCATTTTTAATTGAAACTCAAAACATATCTACCCTTAAAGGAACTCACATTAATTTTTCCATTTCCCACATAAAAACCTCCAAACTTTTCAAAATCTTCCTCGCGTTATTAAACATGGAAATTTATAAATTTGCCTACATAACGGACAACCACATTTTCCAAGTGACCAAATTTTGCCGGGAAAATTCTTATTATTTATCTCAAACCATTTATTACTTCTCCCCCTTTTTACAGCTTAATTTCTTATCTTATTTTCCCATTATAATCAATCTGCCTGCCTGCCGGTAATCAATCATTAACACATGACAAACATACATAATTGAATATGTTTTCATTTATGTTTATGTTTTCGTATATTTTGTTTATTTTCAACACTCTTTAAATTATTAATATTAACGACATAATATTTTTATTTTGACTGAAATCTGTTTATTTAGCACTTTTCTCATTTTGTCAACAAAACCTCCCAAAAGAAACAAAAAAAGAAATTTGGATAAAATTTCTATAAATGTCTTAAGTAAAACAAACACAAAAAAGTCATACGGGTTTGGTTAGGAGTGAGAGGGAGAGAGACGAAAAATAAACTCATATGAACTGTAAATGTCACATAATAAATTAGTTATGTTTTAAAAAGTTTTTTTTTCTATTTTGCTTTCGCACTTTTTACATTCATATGATAGACTTCTTCAGCTACTTAATGTTTAAAAAAAAAAATCTTGTTCCTGGTTTTTTCTTTTCTTCCTTCTTTTTTTGTCCTTATATGTTGTTAATAGAGGTGCTGATGTCTTGGAGACACTCATAAATCACAGTCACTCATGTGTTACGTTTTTTGTTCCTGTTTAAGTTTGAGAAGTGTTCATTTCATTTCTTTTTATGGTTTAAGAGTAAAATTTTCTTTTGTCTTTTACTACTGCTGCTGTTGCTGCTTGATGATAAAGTAGCAGCTAGCAGTGGTAGAACTTCCTATACAAACACTTAGATATTATGACACCTTGCTTTTTTTTTGAAGAATAAAAGAAATATCAACTCTGCTTGAGAAAGATGTTTAAAATTATGGAAATTTAAGAAAAGTTTTTGAATTAGTCTGTTATCAACAAAGCACAGGAAAAAGAAAAGTTGGAATATAAAAGGAAATTCTGCTTAACCAATTGGTTTAAGATGATTTAGATGACATGAAGTATGTGTTAAGTTTGCCTCTTAAAGGTGAAGCATTATGGAGTATATTTTCCTCAAGAGTTAACTGAACTCCTTAATATATATAACTTCCATATTTTAAATAAGCTAACGTTTACTTAGCTCAGCCTTAACTAAAAGTGGTACATCCTTATCACCTCTGCTATGTAACCTTGCCTTTAATAAACTGCTTATGAGGATGGACACCCTATTTTTAAAACAGTAGCCTATACTGATGAGATATCTGTGGCCCTCTCAGGAATCCATCACGTTACGCAGTTCCATAGAATTCAGCTGGTGGACTAAACGTAAGTTTCACTAAGATTGAACTTGTAATTTTTACGAGGAAATATAAAATCCTACATTTTAAACTTCCAAATATCCAGCAGTGCCGCATACCTGGGCATCAATCTAGATAATATATTGTCCTGGATACCCAACTCTCTTGAGAGAACAGCAAAAGCTACAATGAATGCAGAAAAGCCATTGGAGGCACATTGCTAATAAACTCTAAGAATCCTAAATTAGATACACGAAGCTGTGATCCAAACAGTTCTCTTTTATGGAGCTACAGTATGGTGGAAGACGTTTAAGGTGCTTTCAAATAGCTCTAGTTTTGAAATTGTGATGAGTGCTATAGCACTCCTTATTACGAGTGTCATGCACACCACATCAACCAAGGCATTTTTTGCAACACTCTAATAGATCCCAGTTGAACTTCAAGCGAGGAAATATACGCTTTGATCTACAACTGTAATTTTAGAACTTATGAATTACTGTAAGCCTGAACTTCTATTAACAAGGCTCTTTATCTATTTCGGTTCACCCTTCGTGTTTATACAGATGGTTCTAAGAATAGTGTTGAAGCTGGAGACTATATCGAAGAATTCCTCAAATATGATCTATGAATGTCGGATATCCCTTAATGAGAAGGCAAAAGATTCGAACATCAAGGCAATTATATGGACAGACATATGGACTGTTAAAAAAGGGTGCTCTACTTCAGAATGAAACTATGGATCAGTTCTGTGGTATACCTCTCAACGCCTGTAAGCAGTATATTAAAGCTGCATTGTATGAACTAGCATAGCAACGGTGCGAAAAATTTACCCACATACATGACATCGAGAATGATTTGGCCTAAGTTGGATAAACGTAGGTTAACGTGTCTAATGAATCTAACAAGAACACTACTAGGTAATATAACAGCAGCAATTACTGTTCACTACAAATTGGGAATTCATGCCATAAAATTGGGTCCAATCAGCCCAATTGTAACAGCTTCTGCAGAGAGCATTAGCGCCTTTGTAAGAGAATGTGACTGGTTCTAACTATTAATATCTATACCCCGAAATGTTCTTTTTTATATACTGCTATTACTTCAACTTTCTCTTCCTTTCCTTCTACCTAATCTATTTAATGTTTGTCTCCCCCTCCTCTCTAGCTGACCTAATATTTTCCCTCCCTTTCCTCTTTTTAATTACTTGCATATAACACAAAAGATCCCGAAGGACCCAAGTGAGCCGAAAGCAACCATGTTGAAGGTCACCTGTCTAACTAATGTTGTTATTTAATTTCAGTTCTTTTATCTTATGATCAAATAAATTATAATTGACTTTTATTTCTCTAAAAAATACAACATATCAATAAATTTTTTGTTGTCTTTAATTCCGGTTCGTGGGACCATGCCTTTAACTTCGTTAGTAGGACCATTATTCTACGTAATAAAGGTTCGAAGGACCTTTAATTCAGCGCAAATATGATTATCTGAATTCACTTTATTCTAGCTCTGTTTTCTTATGCGAGGAAATATACGCTTTCTTTCTTCTCTTAAACATACAACATTTCTATTATTTTTGGTTGCCTTTAACTCCGGTTCGTAGGACGATTAGTTTACTCGATAAAGATTAGAAGAACCAAGAAATCAGCGTACATATCATTACCTGAACTCTTTTTATTTCAGATATCTTTTCTTATGAACAAATAAATTATTATTGACTTTTATTTCTTAACAAAAAATACAACATTTCAATAAATTTTTTGTTGTCTTTAATTCCGGTTCGTAGGACGATTAGTTTACTTAATAAAGGTTCGAAGGACCAAGAAATCAGCGCACATATCATTAGCTGAACTTACTCTATTTTAGCTCTCTTTTCTTATGAAAAATTAAATTCTTATTGACTTTTATTTCTCTAAAAAAATACAACATTTTAATAAACTGTTTGTTGTCTTTAACTCCGGTTCGCAGGACCATTATGTTCTTTATTTCGTATGACCATATTAAAATATTTTTGACCTTTTTTTCTCTAAACAAATAATACAACATTTCAATTAACTTTTTGTTGCCTTTAACTGCGGTTTGTAGAACCATTATGTTATTTCAATCTACCTTTATTTTCTCTTGTAATATCTTAATATGAATACAAACCAACTTTTTAATTATCCCAAATATTAAAACCTTTTTTCTTTTCATAAAATCAAACAAACAAAAAAATACCACAAAACAATTCAATTTAACCTCTTAAGTGTGTCTCTCAAACCACAGTTTTAATTTTTGATCCTGTGTTAGCCCAGTGTCAGCTTTATATATATATTCATATCTAATTTAAAGTTGTTCACCATTTTTTAGTTTTTTTTTTATTTTAATAAACATCAGTGTCGCCATCAACTTGTTTTGTGTCCTTTCATTTGCATATTTTGGTAATAAAGAAGTTAAAAAATACCAAAAAAATCCTTTTAGGTTATGTACAACTCAGCAACTCCCAGCTCCAATTTCAATTCCTTCTCTTTTAACAATAACAATATAAAAATTGCTAAACAATTTTAATGGATTTTATTTGAAGGAAGAAATAAAAATAGAAAAATGGAAAAATGATTTCAATTTACACGCCTAATTTCATGTTAAGGCCAAGCTAATAGACATATAATCCCATTTAAGCTTTACACACAATATTTTGGTAGTTGATAGTATAGAAAATGGGTTTTTTTTTGGAGGGAAAGAAAATAATAGAATACAGATAAACTAAAATAATAGAAAAAAAAAAAAAAAACAGGAATGCTAAACGAATAAAAGAAAACCAAAATTATATACAATAAAATGGGGAATCTAATCAAACAGTGGAACACACTAGTTTTATATAAAACTAAATGAAAAATTAGTTTGAGTTCAAGTGTGCGAAGGACCTAAAATTAGCTAATAAACCATAAACATACTTTTGAAGTTATATATAACAATAATAGTTAAAAAATTATTTTTTAATTCCGTCCTCAAATATTGTATGGATTTGTGAGGGGAATTAAAAGTTTAAACATTTTTCTCGAACGTTAAGGGCTCGAAGGACCATTATAATGATTTCAATGTTATTAAAATGTTTGAATTTCTAACGAAATTTTTAAAAATATTATTTTTTCTTAAATGAAATATAATTGAATAATGTTTTTAGAACGAATTGGCAACAACAAGTTTCTCTTTTAAAATTTCAAGGTTCGAAGGACCATATGGTCGTAATATGAATATCCTAAAATAAATTTTTGAATGCTACAAAACTCTGTCTAATTAGCTAAGGAGTAGTAGAGTCCTAAGTAATCAATTACTTAAACTATATCGTATTACCATTTTAAGAGCTTATTTGGACTTATATTCAAGGTTCGAAGGACCAAATAGTCATAATGTGAGGGTCCTAAAATTATTTTTTGAATGCACAAAATCCCGCATAATTAGCTAAGCAGTAGTTGAGTTCTAAGTACTCAATTACTTAGGACCTAAACTATATCGTATTACCATTTTAAGTGCTTATTTGGACTTGTAGATTTAAGGGAAGAGAGCGTGAATGAGACAATAGATTCTAAACATTTAGGATCTGCAAAGCAATCCAAAGACTCGAAGGACCAAATATTGAGAATTAATTTTTACTAATTTAATTAAAATAAAAAAGTTGAAGCAATTCAACTAAAAATTCGTACCAATTCCTTAAAATATTTTTTTTTATCAGGATCTTTAACTCCTTTAAAGTTAAGATCTTTAATTTTTAGTCTGCAATCTGCAGTTCGTAGGAATAGGAGTTATGTGTTTTGATAGAAGGGATCCTTGTCCAAAATCCCTCTGAGACTCCCGGAAGTAAATAAGTATAATTTTCAAAAATTTTTTAAAAATTTCACAAATACTATTGAGGAATGGCAGTTATGTGGTTTAATAGAGGGGATCCTTGTCTTCATATCCATATGCTACATATGAGTGACAAGCAAGGATATGGCCAAATATGACCAAAATCCCTCAGAGACCCTCAGAGACTTAGAAATCAATAAGTGTAATTTTCAAAATTTTTTAAAAATCTCTCAAATACAATTGAGGAATGCGAGTTATGTGGTTTAATAGAGAGGATCCTTGTCTTCATTTTCCATGTAGGCCATATGATTGACAAGTAAGGATATGGCCAAATATTACCAAAATCCCTCAGAGACCCCAGATATTAATAAGTGTAATATTTAAAAAATTTTTAAAAATCTCACAAACACAATTGAGGAATGGGAGTTATGTGGTTTAATAGAGGGATCCTTGTCTTAATTTTCCTTATGCTCAATATGAGTGACAAGCAAGGATGTGGCCAAATATTGCAAAATTCCTCAGAGACCCTTAGAAATTAATAAATGTAATTTTCCAAAAATGTTTAAAAATCTCACGAATACAATTGAGAAATGGGAAATATGTGGTTTAACAAAGGGGATCCTTGTATTCATTTTCCATAGTGTCTATATGAGTGACAAGTATGTATATGGCCAAATATGGCTAAAATATCTCAGATCCCCTCTGGAATAAATAAGTGTAATTTGCAAAATTTTTTGAAAAATCTCTCAAAAACAAATGAGGAATGGAGGTTATGTGGTTTAACAGCGAGGATCCTTGTCTTCATTTTCCATATGGTCCATATCAGGCGCTGATACAACTCAACTCGTATGTCGGCATATTTCCTGTCACATAGAGTAATTAAGTTTGACTATAAATTTAGGTATTAAAAAAATTATACACGATTCGTAGGACCAAATAAAATCATAGGACCAATTCTTTGTATTAAATGCTGTCATCGCTAACAAATTTAAAGGATTAATTTATCAATTAAAAAAAATATATATTTAAATTAATTATTTATATTATACTTTCCCAGTCCACAGTATTTTGTGTGAATTTTATTTTTAATATTCCCACCATTAAGATGTCCTATTCCTTAATAAAAAAAATATCCCTTTCATATAAAATCAAATGGGTCTGAAAAATTAAAGTGAAAAAAGAAATATATGTAGGTCAAAATTAAATGTTAAAAAAATCTTTCTATGCGGAAATTTAACGATAAGCCAACAATAACAGTTTCATGCCTTTTGATGACGATAATTACGCAAATGATTATGATGATGATGATGACGATGCTGGCCTGATGGGTCCAGGCAATAGTGGTTAAAATTTTAATGTTTTAAGGAAGTACAAAAACTCATCACTAACTTTAGCATTAAGCTTAACATGGAAAACGCGAAAAGGAAAAAAATAAAAACAGCAACAGAAAATAAAAATTATCTCAATTCATTAATCTTAATTTAAAATAAACGCAAAACTAAAGAAGAGCAGCACAAAAACAGAAAACATACTCATATACCATTTATAAGTTGTAATATCCCCAAAAGAAATTGAAATGGAATTGTGTATTTTTTTAGTTTATTTTTTTTTTCTGTTATTTGGCTAAAAAAGAAAAATTGTATTAATGCTGCAATGGTAAAGATATTAAAAGAGTCCTGTTTAAGGATTTAAGCTTTAAAGCATTTTATTTTACTTTTTTGTTTTTTTTTTTAGCTATTAGAGGACTTGGTTTTTAAGTTTCCCTACCAGAGGAGAGCCTTAGCGAAAGAGCTAGAAAATCGCTAAAAATAAAACAAACCTTATTATCCTTAACATCCACTTGTATGATCCTTTATTTCTTTGGTTTAAAATGTTTTTGCCCTCTTTCTGGTTATAAAGATGTGTACAAGGTTTTGTTTTTTAAGTATGTGTGTTTGTATACCAAATTATTGTGTTTGTGCTTGTGTGTGTAAAAAATTTTATTAATGACATTTTTTCTTAGTTGTTGTCCTTTTTTTTTGTTTGTTTGTTTTTAGTGTTGTTTGTTTTTTAGTTGTTTGTTTTTTAGTTGTTTGTTTGTTTTTAGTGTGTGTGTGTTTTTTTTTTTGTTGCTATTGCTCTATCGTTACAGGAAACAATAGTATTTTATCCTTTAGTTTATTGCATCCTGCTATTGTTGCTTGGTTTCTTTTTGATGTTTTTTTCTTACTACCAAAATATAATTCAAGATTTCTGTCATACACTTATTGATAAAAGTAAACGTTTAAATTTTTAACAAGCAAAAAGATCTTCAAAAACTGATACTTTAAATTCTATACTGATTTAAGTTTTTAAAAGCTTTTTACTTAAAAGAAATAAAATAAAATAATAATGAAGCTATTACAGTTTATATTAAAGTGTCCACTTAATTCTATTACTAACTGTAAGTCATGTTATTTTTTATACTGTTCTTCACTTATAAATCTTAGTGTAAAATAGCGTAAGCAATTTAATGTCTACTTTTTGGCATTTTCTTATTTTAAACAATTGAATTTTATAGTTTCATCATTTGCTCCAAATGTTTTTTTGTTGCTGCAATAAAAAAATTTCAATCTTTTTTTACTTGCCACACTCTTTGACACAATTTGAAATATGAATGAATATTGCAAAAAAAAAAACAGATTTATGTTAA